>VDFB02050393.1:0-31079 GCA_007258455.2 Sequoia sempervirens
CACTAATGTCAACCTCTAGTGTTACTTTGATAATCTTCTATTTGTGGATGTTGTTGATATAGTGTTAATGAGGAAGTACTGAAGATGATGAGTATGTGTCTTTGTTGCTTGGTTTCTAAGTGCTTTTGATAAAAATTGAAGAACAGAGTAAACAGTGTGTTGCAGAGGTGTTCTAGTGTAAAGTGTGGTGTTTTGATTTTCTCTGCAGTTCTTCTATCTTGAAGATCTTATTGTGTGGTTTGGATATGTTGATTAGAGGTGTTCTATGGTTCTATAACTATATTTTATGGGTCTTGATCATCGTGCAGAGAGAGTTGTATTCACCAATGTGTGAATTGTATGTTGAAGTGGTGTCTAGGAGAAATGGTTTTGCTCTACATTTCTCTACAATTTGATTTCTAGTCTTGTGGTTCTCGAAGTGTTCTAATAAGGTTCATATCTACCTTCAGTCAAATTTGTTTATGGTTTGGAGCTTTGAAAGTTGGTTTCTTGAGTTACAGAGTATGGAAGCTTGTCTAAGTGTACTGGGTGTGTGCATTCTTTAGGTGAAAGTTGTTGCAATGGAATTTGTTGGATTTTAGGATGTTTGTGGAATATTCTAGATTTTATTCAAGTGTTGTGTGTGGTATGTGAGTCATCTTTGGATTTGAGGAAGCATGTACTTAAATGTGTCTACATTGGTTTTTCCGACCTTGGGTGTTTACACTAATTGTGGATTTGCTTCAATAATTGTGGAAGCATGGTGTTTTTGGAAGTGTGGCATATGTTTGATATGGGTCTGAGTTAAGATATGGAGTGGTCTTCTTTTATTCCTTTCCACCGTAGAAATGCTTAGTGTCGACCTAATTTAAATTTGCATGGTTGAGGTGCATAGCCAACCTTGGAGAAAGTTTTCAAGGTTGAAGATAGTATATAAATAAGTGTTGAGTTGATGAATAATTATGTCGTGAAGAGTGTGATGCGAATTGAAGATTTGTGAAGTGCGGTGTGAGCTTAATGAGTTAGACTACTGGAAGGAGTGAGCATAAGGTGTCTAAAATCTTCATCTAGAGAGACTATGAATGTGTTGGTGATGTTGTGGTGGATCTTTTCTATTGCATTAAGATGGATTTCTCACTATAACATCCTTCTTTCTTCTTTTTTGTAATTTGGAAATGAGCCCTTTTTTCTTTTGGGAAATGAGCCCTCTGACAGTGAGCCCTTTGTATTTGGTGTTGTAATTACTTTATATTGTGAGCTAATCCTCATCGTGGTTTTTCCCTTCTTGGGTCTTCCATGTAAATCGAGTGTTTTATCGTGCATGGTGTTGATGTGTTTCAATTTTCTATTATTTTCTTTCATACTAAATCATTCTAATAGTTTAAGGGTTAACTAAGCTGATGTGAATCTGAATGTTTATGAGGTTTTTGAAGTTTTAATGCACAATTGATTCACCCCCCCTCTCAGTTGTCTTGTGTGCATTCAACAATTGGTATCAGAGCAAGGCTCCTTGGAAGAAAGCTTAACCAATTGAGGTAGATATGGGATGATGCACAATAGGGATGCTCCTTTGTTTGATGGATTACACTATGGTTTCTAGAAGACAATGATGGAAGGTTTCTTGACATCTCTTGGATTTGGAGTTTGGAAGCCTGTTGAGACTGGATATACTATGCATGTTGGTGGTCTGAAGATTGATGATGAGATCAAGGCCTATGAGAATAATGATAATGAAATTTATTCTCTTTTAAGTGGTCTTTCTAATAATCAATTTATGAAAGTTATGAGTTTTAAATCTGCTAGAGAGATCTGGAAAAAATTGGAAAGTATTTATGAAGGAGATGATAAGGTCAAGCAAGCTAAGATGCAAAATCTAAAGATCACATTTAAAACTTGCAGATGGATGAAGATGAAAACATTTCAAGCTACATGCAAAAGGTGGATGAAGTTTTCAATTCCATCAAAGGTCTTGGTGGAAATCTTGAAGAAGTGGTAAAGAAGGTATTGAGAAATCTTCCAAAATAATATAGTTATAAAGTTTATGCTAATGAGGAGGTTCAAGATTTAAGAAAATACTCTAGATATAAGTTATATGGTGCTTTATCTACTTTTGAAATGAGAGAATTTGTACAAGTAATGAAAAGGTTGAGACTATTTTTAAGGTTGGAAAATTAGAGAAAACCAAGGAATCAAATCAGGAGGATCTTGATGATGTTGAAACAAACTTTGTGAGGAAAATGAAAAATGGTACTAGTAAATACAGAGGTAAGCTACCTTTCAAATTTTTTCAATTATGGTAAGATAGGTCATCGTAGCTAAGATGTGAAATAAGAGCTTTGAATGAAAAAATAAGGAAAAGCAGAGAGGTAACACAATTAAGAAAAATATAATGTTAGAGAAGATAAATTATGGTACAATCTGATTATGGGGATGATGAAGATATTGAATGCTTGTTCATTACTAAAAAAGATGAAACTAATTATGCTAACTCTAAGAGATGTGTGAAGGAAAGTGCTCCGGAAACAGGTTGCAATGCTACGGTGACTGCTCTTCATGCTAGAAAGGAGAACTACTAGATTATTGATAGTGGATGCTCAAATCATATGACCAATGATAAAAGAAAGTTTGTTAAACTTGAGAAATATGAAGGAGGTCTAGTTAAGTTTGGTGATGATACATCTACTAAGATATGTGGAAAAGGTTCTATTAGTTTTGATGGAAAACATAATATAGATGATGTTCTTTATGTTAAAGGTTTGAGACATAACCTCTTGAGTGTTGGAAAAATGTGTAGCATAGGATATAATATTATGTTTTAGAATGATGGATGTGAGATCAAAAAAAGCTCTAAAACTATGGTTGCTACTAGAAAAAGGATAAGACAAATGTTTATAAACTCAAAGGTGTTGATGGTCCTTGCTTTATGACTTCAGTTAATGAAAGTTGGCAATGGCATGAAGGACATGTCACATTAATTTTGAGTGCACCTAAAGTGAGGATGGTTGGACCAAAATTTGAAGATCTTCAGGATTACAAAACCCATTAATGTTGTCTACAACAAATGTAAAATTTGGAAGCAAGCAAGAAGAAGTTTTAAAGTCAAAGAATAATCTACTACCAGATTGTTGGAGCTGGTGCATACATACCTTTGTGGTATTCCAGAGTAAGAAGTTTAAAAGGTGATATATATTTCATTCTATTGATTGATGAACTATTTCACAGAATGGCATGGGTTTACTTTCTCAAGAAAAATAAAGGCTCTAGATAAGTTTAAGCATTCAAAGTTATGGTTGAGAATGAAATGGATATTTAAAATCAAGTGTTTGAGGGTCTAGCAAGGTGGAGAGTTCCTCAATTGGTTTAACAATTTTTATGAGAATAATGGGATAAAGGCATTTATCTACCCTAGGACTCTCTATTGAGATAGGTGGTTGAAATAAAGAATAGGACTACTCAAGAAGCTGCAAGAACAATGATGAAAGAAGCAAACCTATTGGAAGTCTACTAGAGAGAAGAAATTCACACCATTATCTACATTCTTAGCAAATTTCAAGCAAGGGAAAATAGTGTAAATAATCCCTATGAGTTGTGGTATGGAAGGACTTCTACTGTCAAATACTTTAGAGTGTTTAGAAGAAAATGCTATATTAGAAGAGATGAAGAAAACTTAGGAAAGTTTGATACAAGATCTGATGAAGGTATCTTCCTCTAATATTCTACAAGAAGAAAAGATTATTGGTGCTACAACAAGAGACTGAAGAAGATTGTTGAGAGTGCAAGTGTCAAAGTGGATGAAGACTTACAAAATAATTTTGTAGTGATAGATAAATATGAATCAAATGAGTTCTCATAAAGAGAAAATGACAAAAATGAAGATAAGGAAAAAGAAGCTTAGATTGAAGAGGAATAAGCTCTGAAAAGGATCCCTAAGACCCCTAAGTATGTGCAAAATAATTATTTTGAAGATCAGATCATTGGTGACAAAGCAAGTGCATTGACAAGAATAAAAATCTACTATGAAGCTAAAGAATAGGTAAATCTATGTTTTAAGTTTGAACTAAAAGCGATTAGTTAGACATGCAAGGGATGAATATTGGATCAAGGCTATGGAAGAAGAACTAGGTAGATTGAGAAAGAATGTTTTAGACTTCCCAGAACCATTCAAACAACCGTATGATTGGAACTAAGAATTGGGTATTCAGAAAAAATTAAGATAGAGAATGGAGAATTGGTAAAACAAGGCAGGCAGTATGAGGGATACTCACAAGTAGAAGGAATAGATTTTGAGGAGACATTTGATTAGGTGGAAAGAATGGAAGCTATTAGGATGTTTTTGGATTTTTCAACACACAAAGATTTCAAAGTATTTCAAATGGATGTGAAGTATGCTTTCTTGAATGGTGAGTTGGAAGAAGTATACATTGAACAACTGGAAGGATTTCAATTATCAGAAAAACCAAATATGGTCTATAGATTGAAAAAGGAATTATATGGATTGAAGCAAGCTCCCAAAGATTGGTATGCAAGGTTGGATAAGTACTTGATACAAGGATTTAGTAAAGGTACCACAAATAGTAATTTTTATTTCAAAGTTGAAAAAGATCAAATCTTGATTGTGGTTGTGTATGTTGATGATATAATCTTTGGAGGCAATGAAGCTATGTGCAAGAAATTTGCAGAAGAGATTCTCTTCTTTGCAAAAATAGCTTACACACAGGCTTAAGGTCTGTGACCTTGCTGGATCCAGTGGAAAATAAGGCTTCACCAGTCTGCAGGATTCCAGTGACTGCAACAATGGCCTGAACTCTAATTGGAAATGATAGACCCCTTAAAGACACCTGATTGTAATGGAACCCCATGAAAAAATCCTTAGCAATTTCATCATTGAACCCACACAAATTCTTATAGTAAATATACCATTTAGATTGTTTAAATATTTTATAGACTTGTGGGAGGTAGGGAGGGCATCCTTCCAACCTGGCACAAGGAGGTAGCATTGGATGCCACGTCGGACGATGGTAGGGGGTGGGGTGTTGTGTTGGCATTTCGGCTGGTCAAATTTTCTAGCTAATTTTTTGAGTGTCATTGGCATGTGTGAAAGGACAGATGCAGATCATACTACTAAGCTTTGTGATGCGGGTTATTAATGTTGAGGTGACCCCTGCATACAGAAAGGACATTTTTCCATTGGTGTAGTACCATTCGTTGTGTTCGACGGTGGCTTGGTAATATAGGATCATCCATTTAATGATGGTTTGGTTTTTTAATTTGGTGCATTCTTTCCTTTGCAAGTGGTTGTGGTAGATGCAAGATCCTTTCTCTCTCTCGTCTGAGGTATTCTATGTTGGGTTGAGGATGGTGAAGGGGTCAAAGTTCGTGATTGAAGTCTCTATGGTGGTCCTTGCTTGTTTTGGGGCCGATATGCCCATCTCCTTGAAGTCGTTGTTGAGGTAAGCCTCGTTTAGAGAGGTCACTAATCAAAGGCTCAAGTGAATTTTGCTCAATTATGAGTCATTGGTGCTGGTAGCGGTAAAAATGGTTTTGGGTTCAGGCCATTTGGAGCATAATGAGTATGGGAGGGACAATTTGCATGTGTCCTCCCATTTCCTTGCCTCTCTTCTGGATAATCTTGACCCGAAGGTGGAGGCTAAAAGTTTGTTGGTTAATTTGTTCTAAGGTGACCTAGAGGAAGGTGTGGATGAGGTGTTGAGTGTAGTTCTTGAAGGAAAAGGTTTTCTGTGGTCATGCGACTTGGAGCAACTTCGGTTAGAGGATACAGTTAAAATTTACCCATTCCTTCTAGATTTGCATGGTTCGGGTTTGATGAGGCACATGGCGATTGTGGTAGTGACTATCATTTTTCTAAATTTTTTTTTGGTTTGATGACGGTTGATGATGAAGGGTGGAAAGAGGAATTCAAAGACTTCACACGATTGAACAAGTTCCTATAAGGTGGACAATGGTGAAGGTTTTTTGGGCTTGTTCGGGTTGTTTTTTGCCTATCTCGGTGGTGGTTTGGGCAGTTTCTAGCCGCTCATGGCTTTTTCATTACATGTTTTTAACTGGTTTTAGTGGCTTCTATTAGGTTTGGTTTTTTGGTGGGTGGTGTTCAAAAAATTTTGATGGTGGTTGGATGATTTTTTGTTAAAATCCTTTTACCTGTGTAGCAAACATTTGTATTTAAGGTTTTAGCTTTATTAATAAAATAAATAGTATCTTGCGTATCAAAAATAAATAAATTATAGACTTCATTATTGGCCATTAGTGCTTTCATAGAGGTGGATTCATGATGAATATGACTTCCTTTGATTACTCCGACAAGAATTTTGTAAGTTGGAACAAGTAAGAGGTAGCTATGACATTTTTGAGACCAAAAATTAAAAAAAACAACTATTACAAGACAAAACAAACCATAGAGGTGGATTTTAGAAGTAGATTTTGGGAAAGTGGTTATGGCGAATAGCTATCGGTAAATGTGGATAGGAAAAAATATTAGATTCACTTACCATGTAATAATTACTAAGTAAGGAAAATGATTCTAAAGATATGAAATATGATAGAACTTCCCCCAGCTAAATCATGAATCCATCTTGGTTCATGTCAAACAAATTATCATAAAAAAGTAGAATAATATTTAATACACCAAAAGAAAGTAAAGAATACCATACTCTCAATTAGCATAGGATAACATGGGGATGAGGTTGCCATTAGGAATAATCATTCGTTGAGCTAGCGAAGAAGGTGTAGCCAAAAAAAAGTGAAACGTGCAAATGATGCAATAATAACCACATAGGTAGGAGGTAAATTCCGTATAGAGAGGTTGATATCGCCTGATAGTGAGAATAAAGACACCATCAAGTGAAATGATGGTGATGGTGACATGAAAATGACCCAAACATGGATGTGGAAGAACATGGGTGGTTGCAAGGAAGGCATTGTGGAAAGAAAACCATGTGTTTGAAGTAGGAGTGAGCAGAGTGTGTGATTGTGATAACAAAATCCCACCATGTAAATCTAAATCATAAGAAGAGAACGCAAGTTGTGATGGTAGAAAATTCAATTTATGATAGTGTGTGGCCAATCCATGAATCATGGCATAGTACTAGCTCAGATAAGATCGAGGTGCATCGAACAAGAATAAAAGAAGGGTCTAACACGACAAAATTGAATGTTGTGAACCCTATGTGGTAGAAATCCATGTGTAGAATCTAGATGAGTGTTGAAGGAATGATTATGGGAGAAGGGGTTGAGTGAAAAGAACCATAGTGAGTCTGATAGGGATGCAATTAGGACAATGCACAATCATCACCCAATGGAATGATGGTGATGGGGAAGATTTTTTCTATAATAAAACTAAAATGCATCCAGGGTGAAGGCATTGACTAGTAGTAAGGAAGTAGAGCAAGAAGTTCATGTAGAAATGACGACAAGAAAGTTACTATCACAAGCCCTTCCCCTTTGTTTTTTATCACAACAACAAACCATTAGTTTCCCAGTTTTCAGTCTTCTGCCACTTAGAGGTGGCAAAAAATTAGTTTTCACCTCTGAGAGTTTAGTCTCGGTTACAATCCATCAGAAAAATGATTTTCTAATTGGAATCATCTAGCAATGCTCAAAGTTTTTCATTGCGATATGTTATTGCTCTTTTTAATAATAAAGCACTTAAAAGGTACTTGAAGAGGCAACAAGAACTCTATCAAGGACATTGAGTTCCTTCTTCACACTAGAAATAAAGCTATATTTTGTGATAGGTTGCTTGTATAATTTGAGACAATGACCATTAACAACAAGAGCTATGCGATTGGAGTACATAGTGAAAAGCTTGACTATTCCATTGTCGTAGAAAATCTCAATCTAATATGGTCTAGGCTACTTGGTGTGGAATTTACCTTTAAAATACTAAAACCTGGAGTCATACAAAAGTTCCTAGTCTCTTGGCTGAAATGATTGCTTACGAATGAAATGATCATGCCAAAGAGTACATTGTTGTTGAACAATTTATGTATGAAAGAGAGCCTATTGAAAAATTTCATCTAAAGAATGGAGTTGCTCAATTCTTTCCATTTTGGTGTCAGTAAGATTTAAACCCACTTTGAAAGCAGTATGCAATGTTTTAATTTTAAACTCAATAGGCAATACAACCTACTTACCATAGACGAGTTCATAAGGTGCAAGACCAATGGTAGTCTTCCACATTGTCTGGTAAGTCCATACTACTTCAATAAGTCTAGCTATCCAATCTTTTTGATGAAGTGATATTATTTTGTAAGGATATTCTCAAGTTCTCTATTGGTTACTTCGACTTGGTCATTAGCTTATGGATGATACAGAGAAGACTTACGATGTTGAATCTCAAATTCACAAACCAGAGTAGCAATTAGCTTAGATGTGAATTGTGGTCCTTGATCTATTACAATCTCCTTTGGTGCCCAAACCTTGTGAAGATCTTTGTGTATAGAAAACCAACCTTGGTATCCCTGGCATGTTTTATTGAGACGACCTCAACCCATTTGGTAACATAATTAGTGCAAACTAAGATGTTTTATTTATTTCTAGATGGAGGATTAATGGCCCCCACAAAGTCTAAACCTCATTTTTTAAAGGGTTCAATAGATAATTGAGGTTGCAAAGGAATTTCATTTGAACGTGTGGTTTAGCCCATGAATTGACATTTGTCACAATGTTGAACATACCATTTGCAATCCTTATGAATTGTGGGCTAGTAATATCCAATAGTAAGAATCTTGTTGGTTGTCCTCTGGGCTACAAAATGTCCTCTACATGGTTTAGTATGGCATGCACAAAGTATGTCAAAGACATCATCTTCAACTACACAATGACTCATGACATTATCAATGCTAGTGTGGAAGAGAAGTCCATTGATCCATGTGTACTGACCACTTAGTCCAACAAGCTTTTGATGATCTCTGAGAGAGAAATGTGGGGGAAACTTGCAAGTGACTAAATAGTTTGCAATATTTGCAAACCATGGAATTTTAACATAAATTGCAAAAGGAATTCATTTGGAAAAGTATCATCAATAGGTATATAGGTTCATCCTTATGTTGTAACCTAGATAAGAAATATGCAACAACATTCTCTTGACTAGGCTTATCAAGTATAGTTATATCAAATTCTTGTGGAAATAATAACCATCTAATGAACCTTCCAATAACAAGTTTATTCATTAAAAATTTAATTGAAAAATGATCAATATGAATAAACACTTTATAACCAGTGATATAATGATAGTATTTATTAACTGCATACATGGGTTAGTGCATGATCATGGGGGTCCAAACTAGGCCCCTAAGTGGCAATGAAAATTAAGAAAACCAAAGTTACACAACTTGACATAAAAATTTGAATAGGCTATTAACATAATTTAAAAAATATGTAAAAACAAAATTTGTAGCAAATTGAATGTAGTTTCTAAGCTATTAGTCCTTTTTTGGAAAAAAGAGAATCTATTTGGTGAAAATTTGAAATTTCAAAGCAATAGTACTAAATTTTCAGGAAAATAAAAGCACTTTTTTGTTCGGCCACCCTTAATGGGGGGAGAAAAATTAAATATTTTATTCTAAATATTTCAATATAAGTAGAGGACATATTCCTGATGAAATATATTTTTGAATTTATTGCAATTAATATTAGTATGAATTTTTAAAAATATTAAAAAAACCATTTGTCCGACCAGCCTAACTTGGTCAAAAAATTATGAAATTTAGTTTTTCTTTTTTTTAAACTATAGTTTGTGATGCATCTTTTGGATTCAAAAAATGTTTAACCATTTAAAAGTTATAGATGTTTTTCAACCATCCTATCAATCAAGACTTTAGTCAGAATGTTATAGAAAATCAATAATAATTATCTATTTAATTCCAAATAAGGCATATCTTATATTTTTGGAAAGTTGACAGTTTTCTCTATAAACCCTTTTAGTTTCATCAAATTTGGATAAAAAGGTTGTCATCCACTTTATGTCATACCACAACTTTTTGGACCCCCATAATCCTTCACTCACCCACATGATAGCTAAAAATTCTTTTTTAGTTACCATATAATTTACCTCGGCACTTGTGAATTTTTTATTGATGTAATAGATGGAGCAAAAGATTACATCATCCTTTTGGCCAAGTATAGTTCCCATTGAGGTATTTGAGGAATCAATGTGAATATGAAATAGGAGTTCCTAGTTTGGGCCATGTAGCACTGGTGTAGTAACATTTCTTTCTTTGATTTTTTCGAAGACCTGTTGGCATTTTGTTATCCATGAGAAGACATTATCTTTTCCTAACAAGATAAAAAGTGGTGAGGCAATTTTATTGAAATTTTGAATAAACCTTTGATAATATCCTACTTGTCCTAGGAAACTATGAATGTCCTTTTGACAAGTAGGTGTAGGTAAATATTGAATTATTTTTACCTTTTTAGGATCAACTTCAATACCCTTAGAAGAAATGTAATGAGCTAACACTATACATTCAGTCATTAGAATATGACATTTTTCATGACTAAGGGATAAATTAGTGTCTTCACATCGTTGAAGAACATTTTTCAATATTTCATTTAGCTTCCTCATAAGTATCACCATACATAGTAAAATAATCCATATAAACTTCTACACAATCATGAATAATATCAGCAAAAATACTCAAAACTTCCCTTTGAAAAGTTGCAGGGGTATTACATAAATTGAAAGGTAGAACATTGTATGAAAACGTCCCGCAAGGACAAGTAAAATTAGTATTTTCCTAATTTTTGAGCACTATTTAGATCTAATTGTATCTACTAAAACCATCCAAGAAGGAAAATAACTTCTTTTCTGCAACAGTATCAAGAACTTGATCAATAAATGGTAATGGAAAATGATCCTTTTAAATTTCTTTATTGAGAGCTCTATGATCAACATAGATTCACTACAAGTACGATTATTTTTAGGCACCACAACTAAGGGAGAGACCCATTGACTATATGAAATTGGGTAAATAAAGCTTACATTTAACAACTTTTGCAATTCCTCTTTAACAATCTTAGACAAAATAGGATTTAATCGTCTTTGTGGTTGTTTGATTGAACAACTACCTTCCTCCATATAAATGTGGTGTGTGTACGTGTCCAGATGTATGTAACTACATCCTAGTATTCCCATGAAAATATAGCTTTATGACTCTGTAACATGGTGATTAGATCTTGAATTTGCATAGTGCTCAAGTGTGGGTTGATATTGAGTGTACAGCCTAGAAAAAATTTCATTGCTTGTGATTGTGTAGGTAAATTTATAGCAAGTAATTGTGAAGTGGATGGTAGAGATGTTTTGGTAAAAAAATATGGGCTATACAAACTGTCATGCACCATGGTAACAGTTGGTGCAATGTGATAAAATATTGAAGGGACCGTGAATCACTTATCAAAGGTAAATTTCCAAATGGACAATTATCTGGACTATACATGAATGAAGAACCAATATTTCTAGGATATCATTATATGAATACCGATTTTGAAGTAAATTAGCAAGGATAGTAGCTTTAGATGGTTCATCAATATCAATACTTTGATCAATTGTTAGAGTAGTAAGTGATTCACCCAAGTCACTATCAACCCATAAAGGATCCTTAGTCTCCAACAAAGGTTGTGCTAGTGGGTACAATGTTAGTTGCTTTGGTTTTTCACCATTGGAGATAACCATGTTACTTGATTGACAATTAATAAAATCATTTGCTACAACCAACCAAGGTCTTCCTAGAATTAGAGGTTATCCCTCTAGCTTTATTTTAGGTTGCAAAATCATAAAGTTAGTTGGATACTCCCAAGAATCAACAAAAATAATTACATCTTAAATCATACCTTTAGGCTTAACTAGAGAACGATCTACCATTTGTAGGATTGCATGTGTGGGCCTAAGTTCTTGGAGACATAATTTTTCCTTGGTTTCATTTGTCATAACATTTATAGTGAGAACTAAATCAATCAATGTATTTGGAATGAGAATATGACCAATATGTACCTATATTGAATGGGACTCCTTGGATTTGAATAATTGGGAACCGATATATTCCCTAACATAAGATCAACAAGTTGTCTAATAACTTGAACAATTTTTGGATCTTTTTTCTTCTTCTGCCTTCAGGTACACAAATCTCGATTTGTCTTTTTGTATATAGGAATATCCTTAATTTCTTGCAAAAGAGGAATTTTAATATTGACATTCCTTAACTCATTAAAAAATTCAAATTCAAATTAAGGTAATTCATTTTGTATTGGTTGGGAGTTGAACCAGTTATGAAACAAGGGAAACTTTGGTAGCATGTCCTATTTATCTTGGATTTCTTCAAAATATTCTTGTGAACCACTTCAGTAATTATAGGTCCTTGAAGATATTTTCCTGACCTTAATTGTACCCCATTAATATCCAATGTATTAACAAGATAAGTTGGATACCTTGCCACCTCATTATTATAGATAGGTTACACCCCTTATTATTTGGATTTGGTGATGGTTGAGAAATACTTGGTGTTTCTTTTGGTGGTTGTGATGGATTGGACGGTGGATTATTAGATGTGGGGGGTATCTATGGTAAAAATTATTGTGGCTGCTAGTACAGAGTGATCATAGGTGGTTTTGGATATGATGGCTATTGTAGAAATTATGGTGGTGATGTCCTCCATGCTTGTTTCCATGGTTGTGGGGCATGGTGGTATGAGCTTGGCCATTGTGGATAAGGTGGAGGTTGCTACAAAACTCCATACCATCCATATTGGTTCAAAAAAGGAATAGATTGATTACTAGGCCCTATATTGTGAGGTGCATAGAAGTCATTCACCATTCTTGGGGGCATAGCTCATGGAGGCCAAGGCTTTAGTTGAGCCATATAATAAACAATTTCTTTAGTGTATTTAACATCTGTCATGTATACCAAGAGAGGTCATAAGTTGATATTTCTACTAGCATCCTCTAGAGAAGAAATCTTTGTTTTATTATTAGGACACTCTTCACTAGTATGTTTCTTATGACATAGAGGACAAAAAATGACAAGTGCTTTTTCAGTTTCTTCTTACTTTTTATGTGTATATAAGATATCAATTTTTTTTCCCATGTGACTTAAAAGATCAGTTTTTAAGTCATCAAGTAACATACCTAGTTCACGCTTAGTGATACTTGTAATCCCAGAGGAGACATGCTTCCCATGATAGCCCCTTATAGATCACGTAGATCTTGAGTAGTTCCTAAAGATATCACATCCTCCATCAAATATTAATTTAGAAATGTCTCCACCACCTATAAGATACAAAACATCAATGCACTCATCACAAATTCCTCTAAGAAAAAGTATCTTAATATCATCATTAGTTAATCCTGTTTGTCTCATTCTCTGGAGACTAAATGAAACCATTCAAGGTAATCTTCTAGAGTTTCTTCTACACATTTCACCATATAAAAGATTTCATCTTGAACTTCCTTATTTTTACAATACCAAACCATAATGTGAGCACGTTATAACACGTCAAGATTATGGCTTGGTAATGATCGCTTGGTCGGTAGGCTCGTCAATGAACATAATAACACACCATTGGTATGTGTGTAGATCATGAAAAACAAGCCCTTAAGGGATGAAAATTTAGAAAAATTAGAGTTAGGCAACCTTGACGTTAAAAATTTGAATAAGTTATTTATATTATTTCAAAAAATAAAGTATCATACTATATTAATAAATGTAGTTTCAAACTACTAGGTTTATTTTAAAAAAATAAATCTATTTGGTGAAAATTGAAATTAATCAAAGTACTTAAATTCAGAGAAAAATAAGTAGGTGTTTGTCTAACCACCTAACACAATAAAATGATAATATTTTTTTATAAGATTTTAGATATAAGTAGAGGACTCATGTCCAATGTGATGCATATTTTTTTGTAATTTTTTTCCAAGTAAATAATTAATTATGAATTGTTTATTACAACTTTTAAAAAATATAAAAAAATTGTATGTCTGACGACCTTAACTTGGTAAAAATTCATGAAATTCATTTTTTTTTAATCCTTTAGTATGTGAAGCATAGAATGTGAACATGTTTCGATTCAAAAAATGTGATACCGTTTGAAAGCTATAGATGTTTTTCAATCAACCTATCAATCGTGACTTTAGTCATAATTCAAATAGAAAATGAATAATAATTATTTATTAAATTCAAAGTAAAGCATAATTTATATTGGTGGAAATATGAGAATCTCCCTTTAAAAATGCTTTTCGCTTCATCAATTTTGGTAAAAAAAAGTTGTCAGCCACATACCCCACACATACCCATCATCATCGCCACTTTTGGCCCATCATGATCCCGCACATACCCCTCATTTTTGGACCAAAAAGTGGAGTAGCCACTTTTTGGTCCCCCATCTTTTTGCACTTACCTAGACATAGAATAAGAGATGTCAAAGACCCATTTTACATGGAATATATTGCATGTTACCCGTACTTAATTTCCCTTGTGTGGGTACAATCTCCACCATAGAATCTTGTCTTACTCTTACATTTCTAGATCTGATAGTATGCTTCAAGAGAGTTGTATTGCTTCCATTTATTATTTTCAAGCATGTGGACATTTTATTCATGACTTTTAATTTCATCAGTTGTTTAAATTTTTGTTTATATATATTTTAAAAGGTTTTTAAACATGACTTTAATACATGTTTTTTGGGATCCAATTATCCACAAGTATACTAAGATTTGAAAATTTTAAGACTCCAACTTGGCCAGGTCAAGGCCATCAAACTTGCAACCATTGGTTGGTCTTTGGGATTTTGTGCATTGTAAAAAGATGCAAAGTCTTTGATAATATGGTATGAATATTTTAGAGATTTTTTTATCAATTTATGATAAAGAATTTAGTACTTCAATTACAAATGTAAGGTCTATGTAAAACACCCCTAAATATGGTTAGGAGCTTCTTCCCAAAGATTCATTAACTAAAATGAGTTAAGATATTTCTATTTCATTCTATAAAAATTACTCTAGAGATACCTCTAAATACTGCTTTGGTATATCCCACAAAAAAGCACTTAAATTTTAAATAATTTCTAATAGAATTAAATAGGTTCCATTTATGTTCATCAAGAGTTTTGATGCACTTTAAGAAATATAAAAGAGTAGTAGTGTTTAAATAGAGCTAGAAATGCTATACATAAAAGTGTAAGCTAAATCTTTTCAATTTAAGTTAAATATCTTGATTTAAAAAAAAAAGAAAAGTAAATAATTTAGTTAAATACTTTGATTTTAAAAATTATTCTCTTCAATATTAAGGTTGTATATTTTTGAACTAAATTAAAATTAATATAATTGTTGTGAGTAGAAAATATCTTAGAGTTGATGTCATATAGTTTGCAGGTGCATTACCTTTTTCTTGTTTGCCTATACCCAACATGAAATGAACTAAAAAAAGTATGTATTTTGTCTAGACCTTTTATGTTCTTAAACTATGATGTTTTCATAAATCTAATGAAACTAGACAAATGCATCCAATTTGGGAGCATAATGAAAGGATATTAGAAAATATCGTTGCTTGTTCTTAAATATAAAATTATAATATGATAGTTTAAAAATCTAAAAAAAAGTTAGACTCATCAAGTGTAAATAATAAATAAATAAATAACAACTATGCTTGTAAGTTATGTGTAATGCATAAAATTGTTAATCTATTGTGATACTCATGTAAATTTAAAAAAAATATTAAATTTATAGAATTGCAATGTGATAACTTGAAAATATAAAAAATAGTTATGTTGATCAACACCTCTCAAGATTGTAAGATGACAAACAAATTTTGTGACGTAAATAGTAAGAATATGCACCAATTCTTTGTTTTGAATGTAATAAAATATGTTGCACATTGTCCTTTACTTGTTTGTGGCTAGTCTAAACTTATGCAAACATTAAGATTTATAATGACTAAACTTTACATTTACATTGCATATACTATATTTATTTGAATTACAATTCTACATTGATTTTATGTTTATGGTAGTATTTTCTAGCCATCTTTCTCTTTTCTCTTTCTCTTTTACATTAGATGTGTATTTGTATTCAACACTTCTAAGAGATAATATGATGGTTGAGCTTCTTTATGATGATGAAATACTTTGATTTTTGTCATTCTAATAATTGAGTTATCCATACTCATATCTTTCTTCTTCATTCATAATATTGTTCATTTTTTATATTAGCCATCTACACCTTACTCATCTTGTTTTATCGCTCCAAAACTTATTAACTAGGCATTGCATGCCATCCCTTCTTATATTGTTTTTGAGTTCTTAAAATTTAGATGAGATCATTATGAAAGATATGAAAAAACTAATAAGAGGTTGGCAGATTTACATAAGTACAAATATTGGAAATATTATAGCATAAAAGAAGTTCAGTTTTTCTTGGAAAACTTGGTATGCCAAATAATAGGCTCTCTCAATCATGAGAGGACTCCTTTTCTTCATTATCCTTCTACAAATAAGAAAAAAAATTGATATTTCAATAGTGAACTACTTTATCACAAATTTACATTTGTCATCAGAGTAAGTATGAGCCCCTTATTTAGAGAAAAAAATCCTAAGAATAGAACAAGCAATTTAGTGTTAATGTCTGAATTTGAAAAGGATTGTGATAATGAAATTTATTAAAAATATATTTGATTTGTTCATATGCTCAATTTGAACATCATGAATTTCTATAATGCTTAAGAATCAATCTTTTATCATATACTAATTGTTTTGAGCGTTGGTTCTTATATGATTTATTTTTTGTTACACATATTTTGTAGGAGATCAAAAAATAGATGAGAAGATTGTACAACTATAATTGCATGAAATGTATTGGGATCTTAGACAACATTGAAGCAATAAATAAATGAATTAAACAATTTGAAAATCATAAATAATTAACAGAACAAAGAATGAAATTCACAAACAACAAATTTTTTCAATACGGTTCACCCTTTGGGCTACATCCACAAACAACTAGATTGTTTTATTAAATCTTCAACGAAGAACAAATTATAAAACAACAACAATATACTATGTGTATATTCAAAAAGAATATCTTCAAAATTGTTTGTACACCTCGCGTTGTTGTGAGCTCAAAACAAAATCTACACTACACTTCCACATGCTTTGATGTGTGGGCGTTTCTCCTAACCATGGCCTTCCAACTTTAGATCCGCATGACTGTTCAACTAATTCACATTCTTTTTGCTGCAAGTTCCAACTCCCATCCGTAGCAAGAAACTGTTTAGTGTCAACCAGTTGCAAAATTAATTTTTCATGGGAATTAATTAGAATTTCTTTATTAAAAAATATAGGAATTTTTGCTTCGGGGGTGCTGCCTCCATCAACCCCCGTGCACTCCCTAGTTATTTATTGGAGGGGGGGGAATCACATTTGGCAAAGTGACCAAAATATTAACCTAGAACATGATTAGGCTACACATACCGTCAAAATGGTTAGGATTTATAATTACAAAGAAATGCAATTTATTATTGCACAACAAAGAAATTGCTAAAGCAATTGAAGTCTCAAGAGTACAGGGAAAATACAATTTAAGACCTAATCCCCATTCCCATAAAGTTAAAATAGTTTACAAAGCTAGGGAGATATGAAGGTGTTGAATGATGCAAATTGATGATGTGGTTGTTATGTTGTAAAAATCAAGGACCCCAAGTCCAAGCAACATCAATAGATTGGAACCTTTATACAATGATGATGTTGTATATGCTTATGATATATGGCTACCACATTCATGAAACTTGCATCAATGTGCAATGAAAAATTTCCTCTATATCAATTCAAATCCAAGTAAATTCTTCTCCAAGCAATCTATTATACCCTTGTTCACTTTGCTATCTAGCTCCAAATTAGACCCAATTTACACTCAACCCATGAATATATTATAATCAAAGTCTAGAAACTTTGGGGAAAACAAACAAGGAAGTCAAGACTTGAGTCTTAGTGTTATGAATTTGAAACAGTCTATGGATGTAGGGTGATGTAGTGGTGTTAGATAATGTCCATGGGGTTATAACACTATAGAAATAAAGGACGTCAAGTCCAAGCAACATTGTTGGCTTGGAACTTTTAATATAATAAAATAAGCTATTTATGTTATGATATGACTACCACCCCATAAGAGACATCAAGGAAATGGAAAATTTTCTCTATATTAATTAGATCCATGCAATTTCTTCTCCAATCAACTCATTGTTGGGATTAAGGTGTCTCAACCTTAGATTCCTAATATTGATATAATTGATGTATTATTGCATTTATTTATATTATTTAATTTCCTATGGTGTCATGTCATAAATTGGGACCCACCAGATGGGTGGCTTCCCCGTTGGAGGTGACTAGATGACATATAATCATCCTGCATGGACATAGGTATCCCACTTTGAAATATTTGACCTACGACATATTCCATGACATGTCATAAGGCATCTTGTTGCATGGAGGAAGTTGGTGCCCAAGATGGGTTATGATAGGCTATAAGAGAATTGGGTATTCTTGGTCAGTTATGACATATTCTCTTACAACTGTAAGTGTTGTCAATTATGGCAGATTCTATGACAGTTATAAGATGTGTAAGGCATCTTTCATAAGCTATTTTTAGCATATTCTAGGCACCCAAGCTTCCAGAGAAAGAATATTTGCATGTTATGACAACTATAGGGGGTGTAAGGGAATATGTTACATGTCTCCAAATGCATGTTATGGCATGGAATATTTTTCCATGTGGATTTGGACACCCCTCTCCTTCTAGATGCTTCGTGAAGCTTGTATCTCTCTATATATTGAGTGCCTTGCATTGTAGAATGCATAGTTTACTTATAGGTAACGAAGTAATGTCAATATCACTCCAGAACATGTGTTTGTTTCAAAGCACTTGTTGAAGAAATCTTTGTACTTGGGCTTGTATTGTAACTCTTGTTTGAAGTAATACAATAGTATTGTTCTTTTGGAGGGTGGGTTTTTTACCCAAAAGGGTTTTTCCCACGTATATTTGGTATATGTTGTATTTGTGTACTTATTGTTTTGTTCCATTATTCTATTGCATCTCTTATTTTAACTGTATAAGGTGTTAAAAAGGAACTTTTTGTAACTCTCCCCTAATTAGATTAGTGTAGGAAGTTGTTTCTTCTCACTCGACTTCCTTTCAGTTGGTATCGGAGCCTGGCCAACCTTGATTCCTTTGTTGGGTTAGAAGGGTATTTTGAGTTTATCTTTGTTTTAGTGGGAGTTTTGTAGAAGTGTATTTCATGACCTTGTTGTAGGAAAGAGATGGAAAACACATCTAGGAGGATTGAGATGGAGAAATTTAACAATGGTAATTTTGAACTTTGGAAGCTCAAAATGGAAGACATGCTTGTAGATCATGATCTATGAGCTACTATTTCTGGAACTAAACTATTGGGCATGAAACAAGAAGATTGAGATCTCATGGATAGGAAAGCCAAGGGTCTTATTAGACTATGTTTTGCTAATTTTTTCCTCCTAAATGTCCATGAAAAGAAAAAATTTGCTTATTTGTGGAAGAAGCTTTGTGGTTTCTATTAGGCTAAATCGCTGCTAAACAAGCTTTTCCCGAAAAAGAAGATGTATTCTCTAAAAATGAAATATGGAGGGTCTATAGCAGATCATCTAAATGCTTTTAACATGTTGGTTTCTCAACTAGGTTCTGTTGGAGACAAAATTTATGAACAAGACCGTTGCATGCTCCTTTTGTGTTCATTGCCAGACTCTTGGGATCAGCTAGTCATGGTTATTGGAAGCACTACTTCCACCTTCAAGATGGATGAGGTGGTTGCTGATGAGGATTACAATGACCCCATCATTTTTGGTGCCATTTCGGGATAGGTGTCATTAGGGAAGGGAGAAAATTAGTTTGGAAGCCTTTTAGATTTAGAAGTTCCTCAAAAAGATTCATCTAAGGCGTTTCCATGGCTGTATGCAAGAGAGAAAGTAGAAAACTTGCTTGAAAACCAATTCTATAGTCTATTCTACTTGCATGAAATAAATCCTATTTTCATGAAAGGAAATTTGCATGAAAAAGAACTAATTTAAGGAACAATTTCATGAATTGAAAAGGCTAAACTACTTGACACTTTCTGGAAATGAAAATTCTTGCTTGAATTCAAATATACTGTAGAAAGTTGGAAATACATTGCTGGTAAATGAAACTAAAACTATCTTATTTCCTCAGGCTGAAACAAGCCTTTCTAATCCCCTTCTTTTGATCAAATGATTACATTGTATTTATAGAATTCATATTCTATATCAATCCACTAAGAATGTGGATCCAAGATCCTATTTTTGAGGGGTCATTTATAAAACTTTAAGAAACTTGAAGTTGTTGTCCTCCATCACGCCACTTCTGTCTCAATCATTTTCTGATGCTTACTACTCCTTCCCTACTACAAATAACACCAAATTCTCAAAATGTTTTTTATATCTTCAAATATAGTTTCCAGATCATTTTGAATTTTCAAATTTTGTTGAAAAATGAAGGAGATATTGTTTTTTTACTAAGACTGCATTTTTTACTATTTTTGAATTCCTGATTTTTATGAAGTCTTCAGTTCTCCACGTGAATGAAGGAATTATTCTTCACTTTTCTTACCAAAATCATTGATCATTAACATGAATAACATGCTATAATCATGAAACAACATTTTATTGATGTGGTAGCTTGAGTTATCTTTGGTGGAAGAAGGAATCATGAAATGTAATAACTGTGAGAGATCTTTGAACTCAACATGAAACAAATACTCATCCCATTAATTTTGGAATGATTGATACTCCATGATTTTGCATGAATGTAGGAGTGTGTTGGGAGTCTTCTTTATCTTCTCATTACTTCTTCAAAGCCTTCTAAAGCTTTCAGGAGTTAACTACTTCAAGTGTTTGGAGCTCTCTGCTGCAAGTGTCTATGAAGCTTCTTCTTCCCATGAATTATTTAATAACCCATTTATCTACATTATATCATCTTAAAAAATTCATGGAGACATATTAGAGGAAATTTAGATCACATATAATTACTAAAAATAAATCAAACATCTACTTTATATTCTACTTTAAACAAGCTAAAGAACTTTCAATCATCACTCAAATCCACTTTAACATTAATGCATTAAGAAGAAATACATGATTTTATTTGATAAAATATGAGAAAATTTATGGTCTCATCAATTGCCTCATTATTATCTAAAGAGATGTGAAGGAAGTCTTCTAAGATGGCCAAAAAGGCACTTGTTGTTCGTGGTAGGCCAAAGGAGAGAGGAAAAAAGAAAGACAAGAAATCTAAGTCAAAGTCTCAGGGAGATCTAAGCATCCTAGTAAGAAGTCCAAGGAAAAATGTTGGAACTATGGAAAATTCGGTCACATTCAAAAAGATTGCAAGGAGGAGAAGAAGAAAACAAAGTCTTTCTCTAATTTTGAATATGATAAATCATCTCAAGATGATGGAGAAGAATTTATTGCAACCTTGGTAGCCCATGGATTGGATGATGTGTGGTTGATAGATTTGGTTGCATCCTTTCACATGACCTCTCATAGATATTGGTTCTCGAAGTATGAGGAGTACGATGGTAGGGAGGTGTACCTTGGTGATGACTCTCACCTAAAGATTGTTGGCCATGGAAGAGTCAAAATTAGATTTCCTGATGGATGAGTGAAGGGGATTGCTGGTGTTTTGCATATCCCAGGTGTGGCATGAATCCTGCTTTCTATAAGTAAACTGAATGATTAAGGAGTGCAAGTTGTTTTCTCTAGTAGATGATGCAAGATGACAAGAGGAGCTATGGTGTTAGCTAAGGGAGTTCATATTGGCACTCTTTTTTAGCTTGATGCATGCATTTTACAGTGCAATAGTTCTTTTGATGTACCAAAGAAGAGATCTTTGGATTCTTCATCCTCACCACCAAATTGTGTAGAGAAGAAGCATGTTGCAGCTACATCTAATGGTCATGCATTTTGGGTACCTAAGAGTGCTCATTCCATGTAAATGAAGCTTCTTGCAGAGAAGACAATGTTATGGCACCAACGACTTGGTCACATTGGTGGAAGGGTCTTAGAACCCTGAAAAATAAGAGCCTTGTTGAAGGCCTTGATGATTGTAAACTCTAGTTTGATTTTTGTGAACATTGTGTATATGGAAAACAACCCCATTTTTCTTTTTATTCTAGTTCTCATAAGTCTTCTGGGGTCTTGGACTATGTTCATTAAGATGTTTTTGCTCCTATGAATGTTCCTCCATTATCAAGATCTATATATTTTGTTTCTTTTATAGATGATTACAATAGAAGGAAATTTTTTTATTTTCTTAGAAGTAAAGTTGAAGTCTTTAGTTGGTTTAAGGAGTTTAAGGCCTTAGTAGAAAATTAGACTAGCAAAAAGATTAAGTGTTTGAGGACTAATAATGGTGGTGAGTTCTATTCTGTAGAGTTTGAAAAGTTTTGTAAAGAGCATGAGATTGAGAGACATAAGACAACTCCCTACACTCCACAACAAAATGGAGTTGGAGAGAGGATGAACAAAATGTTGAAGGAGAGGGCTAGGATTATGTTGAGTGGTGCTAGCCTTGAACAAAAGTTTTAGGATGAAGCGGTAGCCACTGCATGTTATTTGATAAATAGATCTCCTACATCAGTACTTGTTGAAAAGACACCCATGGAGGCGTGGTCTGGTAAAAATCCTTCAATGATACACCTTAGAGTATTTGGTTGTGAAGCTTATGCTCATGTTCTGATTGAGAAGAGGTCAAAGTTGGAGAACAAGGCTATTAAGTGTATCTTTATTAGCTATGGTGTCGGTGTGAAAGGGTACAAGCTTTGGGATCCAGAACTCAAAAGGTTCTCTATAGTAGAAGTGTGATTTTCAGATATTTGAAACCTTCCACTATTGAGCTACAACCAGAGAAAGAGGAGAAACAAAATAAGGAGATAGTTCAAATTCCACCTACTCCGAAGAAAGAAGAACTACACACTCTTGTTGGATTTGATGATGAGGAGAGCTCAAGAAGCTTTGAAATTTATGAAGAAGAAGAAAAACCTCAACCTCAACTTTTGAGGAGGTCTACACGAGTTAGGCGACAACTAGAAAGGTTTGGTTATTCATTATTGGATTCTAGTTGTATTTTTGCTTTGATTGCTAACATCGATGAGCCTAGGACTATTAGAGAGGCTATGTGTATGAGTAATTTGTAGATTCCTAGATAAAAACCATGGATGAGGAGATAGCTGCATTAAATAAAAATAGACTTGGGATCTAGTACCTTTTCCTATTGGATGTAAACCTGTTGGTTGTAAATGGGTTTTCAAGAAGTGTAGTCTTGATGGCAGTGTTGAGAAGTATAAGGCACAGTTGGTTGCTAAGGGGTTTTACAGGGTGGAGGGAATTGATTATGGGGAGATATTCTCTCCTGCAACGAAGGTAACATCTATCTGAATTCTGTTGTCATTTACAGTAGCATATGACTTAGAAGTGGAATCGATGGATGTGAAGGCAACATTCCTTCATGGTGATTTGGAGGAAGAGATTTACATGTCACAATCAAAGCATTTCATTGAAAAAGGTAAAGAAAATTTGGTTTGCAAACTAATTTAGAGATATAAATCTGACCATTGTGTATGTTTTAAATCTGATAATGGTCACATTCTCATTATTGCTTTATATGTAGATGATATGTTGTTTATTGGGAATGGTAAAAGTATGATTTCAGATTTGAAGTTTTAGTTGTCAACACTGATTGAGATGAAAGACCTAGGTGTAGCTAGGTACATTTTGGGAATGGAGATCATGAGAGATAAATCTAACATAAATCTTTGGTTAAGCCAAAGCAAGTATGTAAAATCGATGTTGGAGAGATTCAACATGGTAGATTGCAGAAAATTAGTTGTTCTTATGATGCAAGGAACAAAGCTTTCTGTGAATGATTATCCAAAATATCCTACTGAGATGGAGGAAATGACTAAAGTATCATATGCAAGTGCAGTTGGTAGTTTGATGTATGTGATAGTGTGTACGAGACCAGACATTGCCCAAGTAGTGGGAGTCCTTAGTTGTTTTATGGCTAATCCAGGATAGATGCATTGGGAAGCGGTTAAGAGAGTGTTTAGATATTTATGGGGTACTTTCGAGTATTCCTTGTGTTTTCATGGTTATCCTACTAGACCTTAGCATTTTGTGAGTATTCGTGTATATGTGGATTCAAATTGGGAAGGTGACATTGACAATAGAAGATCCACCAGTGGTTATGTGTTTATGATGTTTGGTGGTGCTATCAATTGGATGAGTAAATGGTAGGCTGTAGTTGTGTTGTCCACAACAAAGGTGGAGTATATGGCATCCAATCATGCCTGTAAGGAAGCTATTTGGCTTAAGATATTGTGTTCTAATATTAATTAAAATGTAAGACAAATTACTATTTGTTGTGACAGTCAAAGTGCGATTTTCCTAGCAAAGAATCCTACCTTCCATGCCAAAACAAAGCACATTGATGTTCAATATCATTTTGTTTGTGATATGGTAGAATATGAAAAGGTGAACTTGGAGAAGGTTGACACTTTGGTGAATGTTTTAGATGCATTGACAAAACCGGTGAGCATAGAGAAGTTCAAATGGTGTTATGATTCCATGGGCCTTGGGGCCCTGAGTAGATGATTTTGTATGACTCTTGGCAGGTCTTCAACAAGCGGGAGAATGTTGGGATTAAGGTGTCTCAACCTTAGAGTGCTAATATTGATTTAATTGATGTATTATTACATTTATTTGTATTATTTAATTTCCTATGGTGTCATGTCATAAATTGGGACCCATCGGCTAGGTGGCATCCTCGTTGGAGGTGACTAGATGACACATAATCATCCCAAGTGGATAGAGGTGTCCCACTTTGGAATCTTTGGTCTATGATAGATTCTATGACGTGTTATAAGGCATCTTGTTGCATGGAGGAATTTGGCACCCAAAATGGGTTATGATAGGTTGTAAGAGAATTGGGTATTCTTGGTCAATTATGACATATTCTCTTACAATTGTAAGTGTTGTCAGATATGATAGATTCTATGACAACCATAAGATATGTAAGGCATCTATCATAAGCTATTTTTAACATATTCTCAGTTCCCAAGCTTGGAGAAACAATATTTGCATGTTATGACAATTGTAAGGGGTGTAAGGGAATATGTTACATGTGTCCAAATGCATGTTATGGCATGGAAGATTGTGCCATGTATATTTGGATGCCCCTCTCCTTCTAGATGCTTCTTGAAGCTTGTATCTCTCTATGTATTGAGTGCCTTGCATTGTAGAATGCATAGTTTGTTACAGGTAATGAAGTGTTGTCGGTATCACTCCATAAATAGGTGTTTATTTCGAAACACTTGTTGAAGAAATATTTGTACTTGGGGTTGTATTGTAACTCTTATTTGAAGTAATACAATATTCTTGTGCTTTTGGAGGGTGGGGTTTTTTACTCGAAAGGGTTTTCCCCTCGTATATTTGGTGTATGTTGTATTTGTGTACTTGTTTTGTTCCATTATTCTATTGTGCATCTCTTATTGTAACTATATAAGGTGTTAAAAAGGAAATTTTGTAACTCTCCCCTACTTATATTAGTGTAGGAAGCTATTTTTGCTCACCTGACTTCCTTTCACTCATTGTTCCCTTTCTTTGCTTTGGGTCTAGCTCCAAATTGCACCTCAATTACTCTAAACATGTGAAGATGTTTCAAGATTTTCCTTCCAATATACATGGAGAGATTCAAGAATGAAACATTTTGGATGAGAAGTTGAAATCTACGACTTTGGTGAAATGGACATGACTAATTCCATGTAGTCTTCAACACATACCATGAAGAAGAAGAGTCACTTTCTTGGAGGTTGTTCCAATAATTTACAGGTCCACATCCCTCTTACTTGGGATTTTTCCACCACTAAAAATAATATTGCTATTACAAAAACTTGGAAAAACTATGGCACAACTAGCCCTAGTCATAATCATTAAATCTCTCCTTCATCTACACCTGAATTGCACAATCCTAAAATCTATTATCAACATACCACTATTGATGACATCATCCTTCCATGCTTATTTCCATGTTGCCAACCATCATTCAACTCTATTGTTCAATATTTTTTAACTACCACTAAAATCACCAATACAACCCCTATCACCAATCCTACTAATTTGAAAAACCAAATCTTAGAATATATTATATGTCAAAATTGTATAGAAGTCTCTATTCTATACAAAAGAGGAAAATTGGTAATGTTGACTATTGTAAAGATATTTGACAATAGTTTATAATTTTAAAAAAGGTTCATTCTTTCAAAGTGAAATCATCCTTCCATCAAAATCACCCATTTTTGTTTGTTACAATCATGCTTCAACAAGAGATGTATTATGTTAGGTTCTTGCCAATGTTTTAGTGAGCATAGTGAATTTTGTTGTGTCTAATAAATTGAGTGATGTTAGAAATATCATTTAAGGAGATAAAATAATTCTAAATCTAATTTTATTAAGGCAAAAATTTATTTCCATATTAATTTATCTTGTCATATAAAAAATTACTATTATAATGTATATAATAGTGCTCATGTCATTCAAGGCATTAATAGACTTGAAATTTGATTTAATAAATTAAATGTATTGGATTAGGCATGTACTTAAATGTAAAAAAATAAAGAAATTTTTAATTTTTATACTAATTATTCCCAACATGAACCAATAGAAAGAAAGATAAATGGCATGTTTACCATTGTTTAAAATAGGAAATTAAATGTAGACTATAAGATTTTTGCTCAAATTAATGAATTATATTTGTTCACTGGCTAAACTAATTAAAGAAATTGAATGCATTAGATGCATTAGTATCCCTCCCTAACATTGGTTAAAAATAGATATAAAATAGATTAAAAAAATATAATTACTCATTACCCTTTATTAAATATTATTTTTCTTATTATTAATTTTAAAAATATTTTAAACTAATAGATGTAAATTTTATTTAGTTTTTTGTTGATTATTTTATTCACAATCTCTCATATTTTCTCTATTTCATCTTTTTAGTAAATTAAAATTGACTCAAATTTGATTAATTTTTTTTTGTAAATTAGCTCACGACACCTTGAATAAAAATAATGTCATTATCAAATAGGATAATAAATAAAACAAAAGTTCCCATGAATTTTTTTTTACTATTTTACAATCAAAATTAAAAAGTTACAAGATTCTATAACTTATGTCACACTAACAATACTATTTACAACTATCATCCAATAGAATGATAGATAAATTAATTTTGATATATTAAAACAAAATTGAAAAAAAAATGCATTAAGAAATTTGATCAAACTATTTTAATTCTAACACTTCATTAATTCTCTTCATAACAACTAATAAAACCTAATATATACACTTATATTTCTGCTGCCAATACACTAATAATTACACATTGATTCAAATGTATTCAATGTCTATCACTATTACTACCATACACATACACTTTAAAACATAAGAACTAACCAGTGAGTGAGTTATTTTACTTTTAAACATTGAAACCTATGACAACAAACAACCACATTAGTATTAAGAATTTAATCTGTAAAAAGAAGAATCGCCTAATTTGAAAGTCATTTCGTGGGTCTATTTTGTGCATTGGAGGAGAGGGTCCGGTAGTTGAACACCCTAACTTCATGCTTCTCAAAATCTTACGTGGAAATTTTTAAAAATTCTCAAATTTTTACAGCAGCTTCCTTGACAACGCATCTACTTATCACTAAGGTTTCAGGGCCACATCATCAAATATGATGCCACATGAGCATGCTTTTTGTCGAGGTGTTCAAAAAGGTCCAAAAAAAAATGAGACCAATAGGGGAGAGGGGCCCACAGTGGAGCACGTTAACTTCGTGTTTTTCAAAATTCTATGTGGAAATTTCAAATCACTCCTAATTTTGTACAACAGTTTATTTGGCAATTCACGTGCTTCTATATTTCGTTTTAGGGCCACATCATCAAATGTGATGCCACATCAACATGCTTTTTGTTGAGGTATCCAAAAAGGCCCAAAAACAATGTGACCCTAATAGTGGTGCACTAAGTCATGTTTTATTGGTGTGTTGATGTGGCATCACATGATTTGTTAGTTTGTGTACTTTATGGATAAAAAGTGTTTTGCAATTGGATCTTAAGGTGCTCCACTTTGGGGCCCACTAAGGACTACTTCTATCCACACTATTAGACCCCACTCCACTATGGGCCCCTCTCCCCTACTTGTATGCACGAAATCATGTTTTATTGGTGCCCTGATGTGGCATGGCATCACATGATTTGTTGCTTTTAAGATCTAAGGAACACATATTATTCAATTATTGGTAGTTATCATTAACACTAACAACTTTAAAGTCACAACTATTGGTTCAATATTGTTAAAAATATTGAACATTAAATCAACACATGTTATAACAACTATTAGAACATGCTCAACTATCTAATAGATCTTTTCCTGAAAATTTGGTTAACAATTTCAACAATGATGATTCAGCTTTTTGACATTGAATCATTTTTGTCAGTCTGATCATTGATTATTTCGGTGGTGGCTGCAATAACAGAGATAAACAATGGAGAGATAGGTGCAAAGCAATTACCCATCTCAAATGCCTTCCTGTTCAGCTATTTCTTTCATGGGTGTTTTGACTGCTTTCAACTTATCGGCAAGTAGTTTCAAATTACTGGCAGACAGTCCATTGGCGACTTCCTCTTTGGCAAGCTCTCTAAACCTCTCGACCGCTCCTCTTAATCTCTCGCTCTCCTCGCCTTCCATCAACGTTTTAACCTTTTCGGCAATCTCTTGTGCTGCTATTACCCTATTTACATCCTCTCTACTCCTCCCCCTCACCGCGAACTTCCATTCGTCCACAACCAGCTTGCAATTGGCGAACTGTTCCATCCCAAGAGGAAATCCTAACATGGGAACACCCGCCGAAACGCTCTCCATAACGGCGTTCCATCCACAGTGGCTGAAGAACCCTCCCACCGAAGGATGTGAAAGAATCTCCTCCTGCCTAAACCAAGACTCAACCAAGCCCCGCTCTTTACATTCCTCCAAAAATCCAGGCGGCAACATTTCCCAGACATGAGACGCCTCTGCATCTGGACGAAGCGCCCATACAAAACGGTACCCGCTCTGCTTAAGACCCGCGGCAATTTCCCCCACCTGGGCTCTCGCCACATTAATAAAGCTGCCGAAGGAAACATAGATGACCGACCGGGCCGGTTTCGAATCCAGCCATTGACTGCACTGTGAAGCGCTCTTCCCATCTCCCCAGTGGGTAAAGGGCATGTTCAAGGGGCCCACACAATGCACAGGGGTTTTGTGCCGCAGGGCCTCCACTGCCCTGCAATCCAAGGCGTAGAAAGAATTCCAAACAACCCAGTCTGCTTCTCTCACATTTATCAAACTCTGCGCAATCACATGGCGTGCAGGGGAGGAAGAGGGAAGCGTGTCTGGAAGTTCCGTCCGCAATAACGAAGACACACCAGGAATATCATCTATGCAGCCTTGCAACCCAACTGCAACGACAAATTATAAAGAATTAGTTTTGCTTTCTAATGCCAAGCTGCAAATAATTTAACTGCTAATGGTTCTTGGTTTTCTTGTTTACCCAAATGATGTAAGCTGGAAAAATTTGTGACAGACGTTGTCCACAGGAAAATGGAGAGGATAGCACGTCGTTTAGCAAGAGGCACTGCCCAACTGAGCAAAGAGTCGGCCACTATGCAGGACGGTGTAATTCCTGAGCGATTGAGGTTTGATATCAGGTCGCTCACATGAGCTTCCATGTTTGAGAGCGAGTGAAAAAAGGCCTCTATGTTAGCCCACCTTTGTGACTCCCCCACCACGCAGTCTGGAATGAGGCCCGCCCGAATGTCCAGGCCAAGCTTTCGAGCATGGGAGAAAGAATCATCCTCGGCCTGTGTGATCATTTTGTGCCACGCCTCAGTCAGCACGAATGTAACAGAGATTCCATGAGAAGCGAGCTTTCTGGCAAGCTGCATCATGGGATTGATGTGGCCTCGCCCTGGATATGGAACAACTACCGCATGCCCTGCCATTTTTCTTTGCAATCTGAAGAAACTGAGGAAGAAGTGTAATGTCTTTTTACTGTCACAAGGCTTAACGGTATAAATGCGTTTGCATAATGTTCTTATTCTCAGGCGGCTGAACAGCATAAAACTCTATAAAATCTTTTTAATCAAAATTTCCGGTGCAGTGAATTTTTTGTCAAAACACCAAACTGAGTTTATTTTATTTTATTTTCTTAGCATATGAGTCCAACTGTATATCGAATCTTAGCATGTGAGCCCTGCCGTATATCAAATGCTAAAAGCACGTGGAACGAATTGATAAGGGTGGAGTGTTATGCAGGGGCTTCTTAAAAAATTCAGTGGGGTTTTTTTACAAAATTCAGTGGGTGCTGTTGAGATTTTTTTTGGATTATTTTTAAGTGGGTGGTCTCATGAATTTAGTTCACATGTTCCAATAGTTATTACATCATTTGTTGATTTTTTTTTTGGATTATTTTAAAGTGGGTGGTCTCATGAATTTAGTGCACATGTTCCAATAGTTATTACATCATTTGTTGATTTATTTTTTTAGATTATTTTAAAGTGGGTGGTCTCATGAATTTAGTGCACATGTTCCAATAGTTATTATAGCATTTGTTGATTTAATGCTCAATATTTTAACAATATTGGATCAATAGGGGAGAGGACCAAGTAGTTGTGCACCCTAACTTCGTGCTTCTAATTATCCTACGTGGAAATTTCAAATCACTTCCAATTTTTTACAGCAGCTTACTTAGCAAGTCCCCTGCTTATAACTTTTGTTTCAGGGCCACATCATCAAATATGATGCCACATCGGCATGCTTTTTGTCAAGGTGTCCAAAAAGGCCCAAAAAAAAGTGAGACCAATACTTGTTCATTCACATCATGGGTAGTTGAGCGCCGATGTGACATCACATGATTGGTTTCTTTTTAGATCAAAGGAATATATTTTGTTTAATTATGG
>VDFB02050395.1:0-16249 GCA_007258455.2 Sequoia sempervirens
CCATGTCTACTACTTAGGGGGAGTAGTCAAATGTGTAGATATTTGGTTTAGAGATTGTATGTGGGAAGATAATGTTTATGTTTTCCATTGATGTCAAAGGGGGAGAAGAGTCATGTAGAAAAGTGTGAATTATCCTGGGAGAAGACCCTTGTGGGGTGAAGATCATGTAGAAGAAGAGTTAGAAGAATCAAAATCTAAGGGGGACTAAGTGTTGATTAAGAATTGCATTGATGGTTTTTTTCACATCATGTGTTGCCATCAATGCCAAAGGGGGAGATTGTTGGATGTTGTGGTTGTGTTGTTGATATGTGGTTGTAATTGATGTCAACTACTATTAGAGATTATGTTAGGGGTATATATGTCGAGGATAGGGTAATGTGTGGGATGTGGTGGGCCAAAGGTGGCAATATGATGGGTATGGTATATTTATTTTTTTACCCCAAAATTGATGAAGCAAGGGTTTTAAAAGGAGATTATCATATTTCCAAAATATAGTATGCTTTACTTTGAATTTAATAAGAAGTAATTATTATTCAATTTATATTCCAATTATGACTAAAGGTCTAATTGATAGGATGACTAAAGAAATCTACTTAACTTTCAAATGGTATCACATTTTTTTGAATCCCAAAACATCGCGTCATATTACATATGCTTGCATACTAGGATTGAAAATTTTAATTTCATCAAGTTTGACCAAGGATTAAGATTGAGATTAGGACATATGAGGGTTTTATATTTTTAAAAAATTGTAGTAAAAATTCATAATTAATTATTTACTTGGAAAAAAAATTACAAAAAAAATGCATCTGTGGGGCATGAGGTCCTCTGCAGCATCTAAAATATTATAAAAATATTTTCATTTTATTAATGGTTAGGGTGTCGAATGAGACACCCTCTTGCTTATTTTTCCACGAGAATTTTGAGGCACCACTACATTGAAATTTCAAATTTTCACCAAATAGATTTTTTTTTTTTAAAACAAACCCTAGTAGTTTAGAAACTACATTCAATTTTTCTCCTGATTCTATTTTTACATATTTTTGAAATAATATAGATAACTTATTCAATTTTTTATGTGAAGTTGCCTAACTCTGATTTTTCTAAATTTTTTGCCACTTAAGGGCTTGTTTTTTCCATGATGATCCTACACATACCCGATATTGAGAAAGTTGTTAATAAAAATGTTGCAGGTTTCTAGTGGAATAGTGAAGGTCATGCAGGTGCCTTGATCCATACGTGAATGATCATTTTTTGTGGAATAAAGGGTTTATTTCTGAGAGTATCTAGTTTATCCACTGAAAGCTGTTGGGGTCTACGTGAATTTTTGATTGTGTTATGAATAGTTGTGTTCTGACAGTTTTTCTGTGGTGTTAGTTATTATTCCTTAGTGAAGTTGATATGATTCTAGATATTTTAGTTGTTGCGGATATCTCTCTATTGGTTCTTCTTGCATGTGGATGCTTCTAGATCATTCTCTATCTTTGTTGCATGTCCGCTTTGATCATTGTGTTGGCCGACATGGTGGTTGTAACATGTTGTGGATCCTTGGAGATTGAAATTTGAATGTTTGGCATGATCAAGGATGTTGTTTTGGGAAACGACATAATATTGGCCAATGGTGTTTGATTCGCATTGAAAATTTATTTATAAATTTGGGACGACATTGCATATATGTTTTATATTCTCATATTTCTTTTGGATGATGAAGTTGTTGATGAAATTCCTATTTCGGATATATGAGAGTGATTGCTTGTTCAAATTGAGCTATGCTCAGTGTGCTCCTATGTGTGTATGTGAGAATATCATTTGATTGCAAACCAGAGTGTGAAGAAGTTTGAGTGAAGTATGGAGTGTTCCTGTGCTTTATTAGAATTGTAATCAGGCTTTTGAGAAGCTATTTTCTTAGTTCATACCCTACGAAGCTAATTCATATTTTTATTTCATGGGAACTGATCCCTTTTGTATTTGAGAAGTGATTTTTAGGAAATGTTCCTGAATGAATGTGCATTCCCATTATTATACTTATACTTTTAACAAGGTATAATCTTGTGGACTAACATCCACCGTCATTTTTCCTCTAACAGGGTTTCCACATAAAAATCTTGGTGTTCTCTATTTTTTTGATGTGTTGATTGTTTATGGTTTATTGTTCATGCATCAGATTTGAAATTGAGTTAAGTTTGAGTTAAGATTGAAAATTTTAAATAATCTATGACAAATGATTTACCCCCCCTCTCAATTTTTTGTCCTTGTTTTTCCAACAATGTCCTCTTAGGAGAACAATTCTTTTGATTTTGGTGTAGCCCTAATGTGCCCTTCTCCTTCAACTCTTTTGGACTCTACTAGAGAACCTCTTGCTTCAATATAAAATCCTACATTTCCTTTAGATTCATATCAACTTTAGATATTCATGTGGTTGAGGGTCACATTTTTCCTCATCTACCTATTGCTTCTACTTTGCACTTTGATGGGATGTTTTATGGAGTTGTAGGATAATTTATCTTGGGCTATGGTTAGAAGGAGGAATAAGGGTATTAATCTCTATTTTATTACAGAAAATAGTGAAGGATGCACATGTCCCCAAGGTGTGTTGTCATCCATGGCGGAGGCTTAGTCCTCTTTGGGGTAAAATATTTTCTTCTTACTCTTTCCATTTTTGTATGTTAAATATTTTAATTTTATCATATATTTTTGTAATTAAGTGATTTTTATATTCCTATTATTAGTAGTCTACTTTCCACTCGATTAAATTGTCCAAATATTCTTTTATTCATTATCTTGTCACCCGAGTCTTATTCCTTGAGGTAACTAAAGGTTATTTTCTCCTTGAGTAGTTTCTTTTTCTAGAGTCTTGAGTGACAGTTAAAAATATATCAATAATCTTTCTAATACTTTATAATTTTTTGATGCTAACATCTCTCCTCTTATCTTTATATCCTAGAAGGAAGCATCCTTTTTAGATAAGATGAAAAGATTATAAAAATTAGCTAAAGAGTTGATCCATGAGCTTATTTATCAAGGCATAAACATAATTGAACAATATTTTGGCTCTTAAGATGATGCTAGTGAGTTCTTAATTATAAGCCCGGTCTCCATGCAAGGTTGGATATTGAAGATGGTGTTTCTGGGAGCTTGCTGCGGGCGAGCTAGGGCACCCATGCCCTAGCTCCCTCTACTCTGTGTTCCTGGCGTCGGTGTGTGGGGGACAGGATTTGGTGTGGTGCGGGTTAAGGCCAGGGGTGGCCGTTTCTGCTCTCTTTTTCTCTAAGCACTGGTTTCTTCAGTTTTGTTTGGTGCTGTCTGTTGGGTGCGTGGTACGGATGCGGGAGTGGGTATTTTTCTACGATCTTCTTCTCCTCTGCTGGTTGGGTGGAGCTCTTTTTGCTTCCTTGTGTAGGGTGGCGCTTCTTGAAGTTTATTCTCTTGCATGCAATAGCGGTGGGTTGGTTTTGGTTGGGGTTTTTTGGTTGGTGTTTTTGGTGGGTGGTCTCAATGGCAATGAATGTATCGATTGATGAGGTGAGGGGAGACAAGGCTATGTCGGAGGCTGGTGATGGGGCTTCTCTTGGAGAGGGTCAGAAAAAATTGAATACCTTTAAAATGCATAAGGTAAATGGATGCTTGGAGAGGGCGCATGTTCGTCCTGTTCTGGTGATTCAATCAGAGGCGGTTGCAGATGATCTGGATTATTACAACAAACATGTTTTGATTTGTAAGTTTATGGGGATGAGGGTTTCTCTTTCCTTCTTGGACACTTGGATCCACAAGACATGGTCTCCGGAGGGTGACTTTGATGTTTTGTTGGCTGCAAACAATTTCTTTCTGGTAGACTTCTTGTGCATTTCAGATCGAAATAAGGCATTTGAAGGGGGGCCTTATTTTTATAACCAAGTAGGTCTTTTCATAAAACCATGGCATGCAGGCTTTAATTCGGCAGAAGAGCTGCCTTCTAGGGTCCCAGTTTGGGTCCGCCTTCCTCGACTACCTCTTGAATGTTGGAGAACTGATATTTTACAATCGATTGCTTTATTGTTGGGGAAGCCTATTGGTCCTTCTCAACATACCTTGGATAAGAGAATCTTTTCGTATGCGAGGGTTTGTGTCGAGATTGACCTAAGTCAGCCTCTACCTGATTCTATTGATTTGACTGTTGGCTCTAATTCCTGGACCCAGCCATTGGACTATGAAATGTTTCCTTTTCGGTGCCGGCTATGTCATGAATATGGACATCTGCTGAGGAGGTGTCCTCGGGCTTTGAGCACAGGAGGTAAAATTAATGCGGATACCCAATCTAATTCGAGGGTGGAAAAGGGTAAGGATCCAACACAGGGCTTGGCAGTAGACAAGGAAGGTTTTGTTCCTGTTAAACCTCGCAATCGAGGCCGGGGCCAAAAGAGGCCCTTTCAAGATAGACAGGAAGGGGAAACTTTCAATAGATTTGAGGCTTTGGATGAGTTAGTTCAAGAGGAAGGGTTTACAGCTGATATGCAAATGGTGGATGGCCCTGGTCCTAAGGAGTTGGTTGAGGTACTGCCTTTGGTGGTCCCTAGTGTGGATCAACTTGGTGACCAGGATCCTCAGATGGTGTCTGGCCTAGCTCCTTCTGCTCTAGGTATTGGTGCGGGGGATGGGGCTGTTGGTGATTCTAGTGGCTCCTCTGGTGCTGGGAAGGTCTACTCGGTGGCTCAGGACAACCCTGATTTAGGTAAGCTTAAACCTTCTTCCTCTATTTTGGGTGTGCAGCAAAAACATTTTAAGAAAGGGATTCCTGAGAAATCAGTTAAGGTTGGTCGCAAAAAGGACCAAGAAAAGGTGAAGCTTGCTGGAGAGACATTGGTTGAGGCTGGTTCGGTGAAGACTATTGATGCTCACTTTTCCCAACCCCAACGATGATAGTTCTTTCTTGGAATGTGAGGGGTATGAATAGCATCCCTCGACAAAAGGCTATTCGAGATTTGATTTGCATTCATTCTCCGGATGTGATTTTCTTGCAGGAAACTAAGTTATCAGTGGATAGTATGTTAAGTGTGGCTCCTAAGATTTGGGGTCGTGGCCAATGTCAATGTGTGGGTGCTTTTGGTAATTCTGGTGGAGTGGCTTGTTTTTGGGATCCCCGAAAGGTTAGTCCAATTTGGTGGATCTCCTATAAGAGTTTGATTTCTTGTGTTGCTTCTCATTTAGAGTCAGGGGAGAAAGTTATTTTCTCTAATATATATGCTCCAACTGATTTCCAAGGTAAAGCACAACTATGGGATCATGTTAGACATGTGAGGTCTTTGGATCCTTACCTGCCTTGGATCTTGGCTGGTGATTTTAATGCTGTCATTTCTTTAGAAGAGAAGAGAGGAGGTAGTGCTCATTTGGAGCCTTCCTCTAGGCTCTTGCAGGATAATATGGCTCTTTTGAGGTTATTTGATGTCAAACCAACTAATGGAGTCTTCACATGGAATAATAGGAGAACTGGAGATGCTGCTATTTCTGAAAGACTAGATAGATTTTTGGTGTCTAGTTTTTGGATGGGGGATAGGTGGATGATTAGTTCTAAAATATTGGATTGTCGTGGCTCCGACCATTGGCCTATTAAGCTTGTGGTTGCTGTGCCTCAACGATGTGTTAGACAGACTTTCAAGTTCCAACTTATGTGGCTCCGGGATGAGTCTCTTCATGATATGATTTCTGGCTGGTGGGATCTTGGGAAGCCAGCTTATGGCACTGCTATGTATTCATTCTCAAAGAGGTTACAATACGTCAAATACAAGTTGAAAAGATGGAATAGGCAACATTTTGGTAATTTGTTTCATGAAAAACAAAAGGCTCAGGATAATTTGGACTTAATCACCAGGCAGATTCGTGATCAAGGCCTAACTGAAGAGTTGAGTTTGTCAGAGATTGCTGCAACAAAAGCAGTAGAGGAATGGGAGTTAAGAGAAGAATTTTTTTGGAAACAAAAGTCTCGTATTGAATGGCTTCAGGCTGGTGATAGGAATACTTCTTTTTTCCACAACTCAGTTAAAGACCGGAGGCAAGGTAATGTTATTTCTTCTCTTGTGTTGTCTGATGGGGAAATTTTGTCCTCTTTTGCTTCTATCTCTTCGAAATGCATTCAGTATTTCTCTTCATTATTTTTTGAGGATTCGCCTCCAGCTGAGGAGGCTGAAACAAGGATTTTGAATTGTATCCCACAACTAGTGTCTAATGAAATTAATGAATCATTGCTTTCTCCTATTACCTTGTTGGAGCTTGAGAACGTTGTGTTCCAAATGAAGAAAGGTAAAGCTCCGGGGCCTGATGGATTCCCTGTTGAATTCTTTCAGGAGTTTTGGGAGGTGGTTAAGTTGGACCTCTTAGAGGTTGTTAAGGAATCTTTCATGAATAAACAAATGTTGAAGTCTCTGAATGCAACTTTTTTAGCTCTCATTCCAAAGAAGGAGGGGGCTAATTCTTTGGATCTTTTTCGGCCTATTGCATTATGTAATGTTGTTTATAAGATTATTACTAAGTTGATTGCTGAAAAGTTAAAACCTTGGCTTGGTGAGTTAATATCTGAGGAGCAGGGGGGTTTTGTTGCTGGCAGACAGATCATGGATGGTGTTGTGATTGCAGCAGAGACCATCCATTCTATGGAATCCTCAAAAGAAAAATCTATGTTTATCAAGCTGGACATGGAAAAAGTGTATGATCGCGTTAAATGGAGCTTTCTATTTAAGATTCTTAGAGCTTTTGGCTTTGCTAGTGATTGGATTGAATGGGTTAGGAGATGTGTTACTTCTTTCTCCTTCTCAGTGCTTCTCAATGGCGAGCCCACTGAGTTGTTTGGTGCTTCTAGAGGCCTTAGACAAGGAGATCCTTTGTCGCCCTACTTATTCATCCTTCTTGCGGAAGGATTGGGAAGGCTTATTCATGCTCAGGTTGCTAGTGGCTTGATTTAGGGCTGGAATTGGGGAAATGATCTTCCCCCTCAGACTCATCTACAGTTTGTTGATGATATGGCTTTGATGGGTAGGGCAAGGGTTGAGGAGGCTTTGAACTGGCGCAATGTTTTGGACAACTACTTGGCGGCCTCTGGGCAGCGCATTAATGAGGGGAAGTCTCTCATTTACTTCTTTCATACTCCTCAGGGTATCCAAAGGAGATTAGCAGGTATTCTTCGTTTCCAAATCGGTTCACTTCCTTTTCTCTATCTTGGTATCCCTCTTGCCATTCGTTCTCTCCCTAAAAGGTTTTGGCAAGAGACTCTTGACAAGTTTCGAAGTTTGGTTAGCCATTGGAGTTGCAGGTGGCTTTCATCAGCTGGAAGAGTGACTCTTCTTAAGTCTGTGATCCAGGCTCTCCCTCTTTATAAGTGTTTTGTTCTTTCTGCTCCATCAAGTTTTATTCAAAATTTTGAGAGACTGTCTCGTCAGTTTCTATGGCCTGGTAACCTTCTTCATAGAAAGTGGAGCTTGGTGAAATGGGATGTCGTCTGTAGGCCGAAGCATGAAGGGGGTCTTGGTCTACGATGAACGGATTTGAATGGGTAGGCCTTGGCTGCTAAGCTGTATTGGCATTGGTGTTCACAACATCATATGTGGTGGGCTAAAATTCTTACCCTCAAATATTTGGGTGCGGTGGAAAGCATGGAGGTTGTAAGATTCAGTTTGGAGGGGAAAGGGTCAATGATCTGGAGTACCCTCAAAAGGGGTGCCAAGCTTGTGAAACAGGGCCTTTTTTGGATTTGCAATGGGGGTCAGGAAGCTCTCTTCTGGCATGACTCTTGGGATGGACATCCCCCTATTTTGTCTTCCCATCCCCACCTTCAGGACTTGTGCCATATTTTTGAGCAGGCGGGATGGTGTCATGTAGCCGATTTCAAGGCTCAACAATCTTCGAGTCAGATTACTATATCCAGGTGGAAGGATCCTCAGGATTGGCCTCCAGGGGGAGTTTTGGAGGATCGTCAAATGCTTGCCAAGATTCTTTTAGATCGCACCTACAACTCTCTTCATGGGAGGGATGTTCTTACTTGGGGTCCTAATTTGCGGGGTAAATTTTCGGTTGCCTCTGGGTATCAGGTCTTGGACAAACAGGTCTTTGGGAGCTCTGAGGTTCCTTGGTGGAAGCATGTTTGGAATAGATTTGCTTGGCCTAAGTGTAATTTTTTCTCTTGGCTTGTTGTCCAAGGCAAGTGTCTTACTTGGGACAATCTTTGGAAACGGGGGTTCCAGGGCCCTTCCATATGTGTTTTGTGTGGTCGGCATGATGAATGCCTCTCACATCTCTTTTTTCAGTGTTCCTTTGCTAAGGATATTTGGCATCACTGGTGGAATCTCTGGAGCTTACCGTGTTGCCATGTCTCTGCCTTGGATGATTTTTGGAGGAGACAGGGATCATCTCCTGCCAAAACCTCTTTTCTTAAAATTGCTTGGAGCATTGGCCCTAGTTTGATTGTTTGGCACCTTTGGCTGGAGCGCAATAGGCGGATTTTTTTGGACAAAAAATTGCTCTTGGAGCAACTTTGGAGGCGGATTCTTGGGGATCTACAAGAGACGTTGTCTACAAAGTGTGATTTGTCTGTGCCTATTAATCCGGGGGACTTTGGTGTGGTTAATTCCCTGGGTCTTGTTGCTGGAGATAGGAGAAACTTGGGTAGTGTGCATCATAGGCGTGGGTGTGAGAGGGTGGCTCGTGATGGCTTCTGGTGTCCACCTGCTCTAGGGGAGCTAAAGATCAATACATATGGGTCATCTAGGGGTAATCCTAGGCATGTCGGAGTTGGTGGTATCGGTAGAGACAGCTTGGGAGTGGTGGTGTTCTTCTTTTCCATGTATCGTGGTTTGCATACCAATAATCTTATGGAGACTAGTGTTATCCTTATGGCGATTGAGCGTGCGGTTGGCCTTGGGTGGCGGCGGATTGTTTGTGAGTCTGATTCTCAGGTGGTTATTAATATGTTGCATAAGCGTCAGTTGGAGGATATGAACTGGCAGCTTGTTGTGGTTGTCAAGCAGATTATCTCTATGTGCTCTTCTCTGGAGTCCATTGTTTTCTACCATATCCCGCGTGAGTGGAATAGGGTGGCTGATGGTTTGGCTAGATGGGCGTCGGAGAGGACTAATTCTTGGTATGTGGATGGTTGGGGCAATCTTCCTAATGACATGGCCCCTGTTCTTGAGGAGTGGGTTGCGGAGGATATGAGATGCTTCTTGGGTGTGAATTACTCCTTGTTTTGTGAGGCCCCTTGTGGCTTCTTTCTTCTGACTTTGTAATTTCATTCTGATTCAATAAAGTTTTTACCCTCTTTTATTAAAAAAAAAAAAAGATGATGCTAATGGATTGCAAGATAAAATTGGCTTATGGAAGGATAGATGAAAAGAAGAACAAGAATATAACATGAGTGATATCTTCTAAGGCCATGGTTCATTAAGGAGATATATGATCAAATTCTACTAATGGAGAATATTCTAGAACCCTAAATAGTGCCACACATAATGCTCATTGAAGGAGAATTTGATCAAATAATTATTAGATGAAATGAAAATAAAACAAAATCTAGTAATTAACTTAAAATTGAAAAATATATAGTTACACTAGGATATTATTGGACTGTCCTTCAATCCAAATGATAATCTAGAGGGTATGACCACGATAGAATATAGCTTTAAAAAGATCACCATAACTAATATGAAACTATATGTAAAGCATTTTGATTAAATACTATGAAGAAGATATTGGAGAAAGAGAGGGTATGTGTAGGATCATCATGAAAAAAATAGGCCCTTAAGTGGCAAAAACTTCAGAAAAATCAGAGTTAGGCAACTTGATGTAAAAATTTGAATAAGGTTATCTATATTATTTCAAAAGTATGTAAGAATATAATCTATAGCAACTTAAATGTAGTTTCTAAACTAATAGGTTTTTTTTTTTTAAAAAAAACTTATTTTAGGGCTCTGGTCAATGTAAAGAGTTATCTCTAAATTTTAGGAAGAAGTAGGTAAACGTTTTACCACTCCTAACTATAATAAAATGATAATTTTTTATAAGATTTTAGATATAAGCAGAGTGACTCATATCTCATACGTGATGCATATTTTTATTGGATATTTTTCCTTCAGTAAATACTAATTTTGGATTTTTTTATCATTAACTTTTAAAAAAATATGTGCCTCCTATGCAGTTTGGATCACTTTTAACTTGGTCAAAACTTCATGAAATTCATTTTTTTAATCCTATAATATGTAAAGAATAGAATGTGATGCATGTTTTAGATTAAAAAATGTGATATTGTTTGAAAGCTATAGATGTTTTTCAATTAGCCTATCAATTAAGACTTTAATCATAATTCAAATAGAAAATGAATATGGGTATGTGCAGGATCATGATGGGCCGCGCGGCAATTATGATGGGTATGTGGTCAATAACCATTTTTTGACCCAAAATTGATGAAATGAAAGGGTTTTGAAGAAGATTCTTAGCTTCCCACCAATATAAATTATGCTTTACTTTGAATTTAATAAATTATTATTATTAATTTTCTATTTGAATTATGACTAAATTCCTAATTCATAGGTTGATTGAAAAACATCTATAGCTTTCAAATTGTATCACATTTTTGAATCCAAAACATGCCACATTCTATGTTTTGTATACTACAAGATTAAAAAAAAAAAAGAAAAATTGGATTTCGTGGAAGTTTTGACCGTTGTGGTCGTGACATAATGAAGCTTTTATTTTAAAAGTTGTAAAAATCATAATTAATTATTTACTTGGAAAACAATACAAAAAAATATGCATCACATCGAGACACGATTCCTCTACTTATATCTAAAATCTTATTATAAAATATTATCATTTTATTGTTGTTAGGGTGGTTAGACAGACACTACTTATTTTTTCCCTGAAATTTAAGTACCATCAAGATTGAAATTTCAAATTTTCACTAAATAAATTTTCTTTTTTCTAAAAATACCTAGTAGTTTAGAAACTACATTCAATTTTATACAAATTATATTCTTACACATTTTTGAAATAATATAGTTAACTTATTCAAATTTTTACGGCAAGTTGCCTAGCTCTGATTTTTTTGATTTCTTTTGCCACTTAAGACCCTGTTTTTTCCATGATGATCCTACACATACCCATAATAATTATTTATTAAATTCAAAGTAAAACATAATTTATATTGGCGGAAAGCTAAGAATATCCTTTAAAAACCCTTTTAATTTCATTAATTTTGGGTTAAAAAAAGTCATCAACCACATACCCTACACATACCCATCATATCTCCACTTTTTGGCCCATCATGATCCTGGACATATCCAAGAGTGAAATAAAAATGTATGAGAAGGAATTCTAGAATAGAAGGATATAGTGTGCAAAGGATTTATTTTCCTTCTAATATAATAATTGAGATGTTAGCTCACATAATAAATAGACAAGGAACACCTCATACTTTAAATAGTAATTACATGTATGGAGTGTTGGAGAATGATAATATAAAAGAGCATGAAAAAAATTCCACAAGTGAATAAAATATGCATAATATTATTTCTATAAAATATATAAATTTAGTGAGTAAATGCAATTATCAAGCCTTTCTTATAGGAAAGGATGAGGAGATGAGAAGGTAGGAGTGAAAATTTAACAATCCCTCCAAAGGTAGGACACTTGTGAGCTCACTTGAAAAATGTGGGAGAAAGTTTCAATAGGTATCTCAAGTCATTAGGAAACATTTCTCAACCATATGAAGTTAGAAAAAAATAAAAAACAAACCTATGTAAACGTAAGCTAGGTGTGAATAAGTCAATCCTAGAAAGGTGATATCCTAATTAGATGGATAACGAAACTATTTACACTAATACCTTCACTAAGTGAAAATTAGGGAGTAATATATGTACTAATGATGAGTCCAACTTCTAGGCCATGTAAGGTAATCATGTACAAATTTCTTATAAACTATTGTAAAGTAGAGAAATACAATGGGAAATAAAAACCCCTCTCCAAAAGAGAAATGATACAAAGAAATGATATGTACAAGTGAAGAAGAAGTGATCGATGAAAAACTCATGATGATCCCAAAAGTACTACTTCTATCATATAAGTACAATAAATTTTATCCCCATATGAGGGAAAGAGAGAGACCATGGAGCCCCCTAATAAGATCACATAACCTACAATGCTAAGTGATGCTTGAAGAAGAATGTGGAATGTGATCCTTGAATTTTTTACATTTCTACATCAAGGAAGAAGATGAACTATAGATAAGTGTATGATATCTTCTCATGTGAGAAGAATGAAAGTCTCTAAAAGAAGCACAAAATCCAAATACAATAGTGAACTCTTTGAAAGTTGCTCAAATGCTCAACATAAAGGTTGATGTAGAAAAGAAACCAAAGATGTAGATGGGCTAACAACGACATTGATATGACTATCATAAAAGGTTCCTACCAAATTTGTAAAATGTGATTCACTAAACAAGTCTAATATTTCATGTAAGTAATCATCCCATTCAAATATAGTGGAAAAATAACTATGAATATCTTGCTACCTTAAATCATGAGAAACCAATTATATAGGAACACTCAGTACTAAAGAAGTAGAATATGAAGGAGATGTATTATAAGTATAAGGTGAAGGAAAAAACTGTAGATTATAGAAATCAAAGGTCAAATAAACAAATCATGTCTCCTGGGTATGTGCAGGATCATCATGGAAAAAAAAGGCCCTTCAGTGGTGAAAAATTTAGAAAAATCAGACTTAGGCAACTTGATGTAAAAATTTCAATAAGCTATCCATATTATTTCAAAACTATGTAAGAATAGGATCTGTAGAAAATTGAATGTAGTTTCTAAAATACTAGGTTTATTTTTTAAAAAAAAATCTATTTGGTGAAAATTTGAAATTTCAATGCAATAGCACTTAAATTTCAGGGAAAAAATAAGAAGCACCTGTGTCTAACTGACCACCTTAACCACAATAAAATGATAATATTTTTTATAAGATTTTAGAAATAAGTAGAGGACTCATGTACCTATGTGAAGCATATTTTTTTATAATTTTTTTCCAAGTAAATAATTAATTATGAATTTTTTTATTACAAATTTTAAAAAATATAAAAAACTTGTATGTTTGACCACCTTAACTTGGTCAAAACTTCATGAAATTAAATTTTTTATTTTTTAATCCTATAGTATGCAAAGCATAAAATGTGACAGATGTTTTTGATTCAAAAAAATTGATACCATTTGAAAGCTATAGATGTTTTTCAATTAGCCTATCAATTAGGACTTTAGTCGTAATTCAAATAGAAAATGAATAAAAAATATTTATTAAATTAAAAGTAAAGAATAATTTATATTGGTGGAAAGCTGAGAATCTCCTTGAAAAACCCTTTTTGTTTCATCAATTTTGGGTAAAAACAATGTAGTTAGCCACATACCCTACACATACCATCATATCACCACTTTTTGGCTCATCATGATCGTGCACATACCCTCCTTGTTCATGTTAAAAGTATTAGTGTCATCTATACTCAAACCATCATCAAAATAAATAGAACCAAAGGAAGAAAATCAATACAATTTTGAATCATGATCAACATGACACATGGGAATGATATCTCTAATATGCAAATCTTTGATGATAAGAAAAAATTATGTGAAGTAAACTATTTTTCTTGCACCACTATGTGTAATTTGATAAATGGAAAGGAGATTATTGGATAAGAAAGGTGTGTAAAGTACATAATTGAATGTTCCTTCTCTAATCTAAATTTTAATCCTTTTCCAAGAGCTAACATAAAGGTTTTATTCGCTAGCAATATTAGTGGGAATGAGCAAGGTGTGAAAGTATAAAATAGTCCCCTGGATGTAGTGATGTGGTGTGATACCCCAAAATCAAGAATCCACTTGTGTGTATGTGTTGTCTGTAGAAGAAACGAGTATCATACCCTTAATCTTATCCTTATTTTGAAAATATGGATGATATTGATGTGAAAAGAGAAGAGCCTCTTGTATTAATTAATTGAATTTTATTTTGTTGAAGAATAGTCTTCAAGTCATCAATTTACCATTTTTGCAATATTGGTGTTCTTCATACCCCAGTCTTTTACTATATGTACATTTGGGATTAGCCTTAAAATTTTTCCCTTTTTAGTAGGGATATGAATCTAATGAAGTGTCTAATTTTGATCCCTTCACTTGATCCTTAGATTGTTTCTTTCCCTTATATGATTGAGCAACTAATTCTTGACTTTTTGAAGAGGTGATAACATCCATAGAGATTAATTTAGATATTCTCTTTTGATTCTATTACAAAAATGTTCAAAAGAAGGCATTACATGTATTGTTCCAAGAGAATCCATTGTAGAGAAGAAAGAAGAAGCAAACATTTGATAATGACCTTTTAGCTTTGATAGAATTAAGATGGAACAAATTCCTTTTTTTTTTTTTACCACATGTTGGAACTATAATTTATTTTAAAATTTTATATTGATTTACACTCATAATTTTCCCAAAAGAAGCCCATATCTTGAATGTAGAATTGATATAATATCTTCAACACATCATGACTACCAATGATCACATAGTCTTGACCATTTGATATCATAAATTTCCTTTAAGCTCAAGCATTTGAATAAATAAGTCATATCAACAAGAGATGGTGTAGGTCTCTTCGATTTATAAATCATTATATTCTTATACATATTTTCTAGCATATTGGTGAGAGGTTGGGAATGTCACACCAATAAAATTTCATAAGAACATGTGCATTAGAAAGATACAGTTCATAGTCTCACCGATGAAGAAATTCTTTCGCAAGATAATCACCATCAGGGTGAGATCAAGAAGTCATATCAAGCATATATTTCTTACTGATTAAATACCATTGACAAGAAATATTTCATGCCTCAATGATAAAAAACAAAGAAGCATATCGACAAGACAAAAGGTTATCAAGGTAAGTTCGAAATGTTCCCCCAACTCTCCATATCATGCCAATAGGATTACATCAGCAAGAGTCTTGGAAATATACTTAAGGTCAAAGGAATGAGCATTGGGGAGACTTATAACACCGGGGAAATAGCTGAATGTCTTAGTGATACATGATCTCTTGTTGCTAGAGAATACAAACAGATCAAAGGATTCATCGGGGTGATATTAGTTAAAAGGACATAATGTCTCCCTGATCAACTAGGTGTTTAGTGAACGTTGGCTGAACTTGAATAAAATAGATCACCTAGAGTTTGAATTATCTTGCCAATTAAAAGAAACATTTGATGTGATAATGGGAAATTTGAAGATCAGCTACACTCGTGTTCAAAGCTAAGGAATTAATGGCAGCACTACCACCCAATGTGTTGATAATTCCCTAAATTGAAGAGGAGTAATTGAAGGAAAATTTTGTAGAATTTGCAGTAGGAGAGCGAATGAAGGGCCAAAGTATTTTACAATTGAATATTTTCAAACAAATTTGTAAGTTCTTTATAATTGAATTTCTGATTTTATGATTTATGAAGCAAAATGGAAAGTACCAACTTAGGAAAAGCAAAAGTAGGAAACAGAGTGAGAGTAGTCACCCTAGAGGGAAGAAGCAAAAGACTAAAACTAGAAAAGAGCCTAGGACAGCTAAGAGGAAATTAAACCAAGACTTAATTGATCAATTGCCCAGCTCAAGTCCTAAAGCTAGATGCTCTATGCAACTTAGGGAAGAAGTAGAAAAATTGGAGGATAAGTGTAAGCATATAGGAGATATATGAACCTCAATTAGGGGATATGAGTTGTTTATTTTCCATTATCACTGAAGGAATCAGTATGAACCAATCTATAACCCTTGGAAATTTAACCTAGGAAAGCTTGTCTGCCCGAATGTATTTATAGACATAGAACTGCTGAAAATATTAACAGTTCATTATGTTCCAAATATCAAAGTTGTTTGTGATCCATCTGGAAAACCATTCATGCATATATCAAAGGCTACAATTTGTGAAGTGTTTAACCTAGAAGGAGTATGTGATGAGAATATTGTACATGAGGAGTTGGAAAGAGAATTTTGGAGAATGGATACTATATACAAGGGTTGGAGGTTACCATTGCATAGACTTAAGAAGGATGGTGACCCAATTCCACTAGAGGATAGTGATGGCCCTCCATTTCATGTTGACTTGTTTGAACCATACCTAAAATACACATATTTTTTAGCATGTCAAATATTGGGGATGGAGGCCCCAAAGTACATGTCAATTATGCCCATGGTAGTTGCAACAGATGTT
>VDFB02050396.1:0-25637 GCA_007258455.2 Sequoia sempervirens
TGGTCCTCATAGGACTGCCTTGAGTTGGAAAGTGAATCTCTACCTCTAGAGGTGCTGCCTTTGCCTCTACCTTGTCTCTCTTGCCTTTTTTTCAACTTTTCTTTTGCTCTAACAGCCAACTGAAAACATTCTTCAACCGTTCTAGGAGTGGCAAGACTCAATTCATCTTAAATATTGAACCTTAGCCCATTCATATACCTTGCTATCTTCTCAACTTCATCTTCAACATGACCTACTCGAAGGCTCAATTTATGAAACTCCTCTGTATATGCTATGACATCCATTTCCTTTTGCTTTAAGTTTTGCAACTTCCTGAATGTTTGAATTGCATGGTCACCATGCAAGAATTGACTCTTCACCGTAGACACCATCCTATCCTATGAATTTATTTTTGCTTTGCCTTTTTTCACTCTCTCCTCCTGCACATAGTTCCACCAAGTTAGGGCAGGGCCTTTCAATTTAATCTTAGCAAACTTTACCTTTTGTTCATGTGCTACCTCCTTGTATTCAAAATAGTTGTCCATTGCATCAATCCAATCTAACACTTCTTCTGCATCCAACTTCCCACTATACATTGGCAAATCTATTTTCACCTCAGAAGCATCTTCTCTGACAACCTTCAGCATTTTCACCATCCTTCTTTCATCAGGGTCCAACTCATCATCACCTTGGACTCCTTTTTGAAGGTTTTCATTCTCACCCTCTTCCTCTTCCTCTCGGTCACTTTCCTCTTCAGTGGCCTTAACTCTTCTTTGATTTGTTTCCAATGCTGCAAGTCTGGCTAACACGGCTTCTTGAGACTCTTTCATCATCCTTATCTCTCTAGCAATGACTGCACTACCTTTAGGAGGCATCTTGTCCGTCAATCTGCAACTTTACCCTCTTCAAACTTCAACCTCTTTCCTTCAAAATATCAAAACTTATGCTCTAATACCAATTTGATGTAGAGCAGGGTGGAGTATGTTCACTCAATCACAATTAACAAACTTTGCAAGTTTAAAACCCTAACTTTGGTGGTTTCTCACACAAACCTTCATCATGTCTTGTAGCACTCCAAACCTGGTTTCTTGAGCATATCTTTTAGAAAAGGCCTCAAACCCACAAACCATTCACCATCTCAAATACCCATTAGGCTCTACTTTGACATATCAAATTTGTACATATACTCCTAAAATTGACTGCTACGCTACTGCAAAGCCCAATTAGGCCTATTTCTCAAAGCAACTTTGTAAAACTCAATCCCCAAACCAGCAAACTTCATTCTAGTGCTCTTCACAGATCACATATGGACTAAATCAACAACCTTTACCAACTAGTAGCACCTCCAAGTCGTCTAACCCCAAAACCCTACGTCTACCTATCAAATTAAGCCTAAACCATGGTGATTTTCATCTAGGGCATCAACTAAAATTTAACAGACTGCCTCCCCTGCTCCTACCAACCATACAAACAGGAAAAGTAAACTATCTAACACCATTCCACTGATTTGCAAAGGTTTCTACGAGTGGAATGGTCTTTTATTCCATTTTTACTCTCAAAACCCCCAAAAACTAGGGTTACAGAACAGTTTTCAGAAAAATGGCTGTAACTCACACAATCATTGATGAAATCAGGCCCAACAAGATTCAAATGAAAACTAACTCACTCCTTCAACCATTCCAGTACATAAATGCTCACCCTCAAGCCATACAAAGCCGTACAGTATGCTGGAGCAGCAGATTTTCAATGTAAAATGCAGGGAAAAAAGAGTATATGTATTTCAAATTCAATTTTACATCAACCAACCATGCCACAACGTACACAAAGGCTTTTTAAAGCATTACTTATCATAACTAATCAGTTCCAACTGCTTTCCCACCGAGAAACCCAACTTGACCCTTTTTTGCATATTTTGCAACTATGACAACATTTTCAAAGTTGACAACCTAACCCCACAAACCACCTAGTAACCTAATCAGCGACTCAAAACACATGTACCATGGTCAGTATGACCTTATTACATCAACAAAATGACTCAAAACACAAAACCCAACATTCACTCCCCTTTTGTCAAAACATGCAAAGTTGCATAGCAACTTTTTTTCAACTTTTACCCCACTTCAAAAATTGACTCCCAATGTTCCTAAAACAACTTGATAGCACAAGAAATGGTCTTATAGACCTTGCTACATCATGACAACTAAAAGCCAACCAAAATTCTAATCATTTTGCAGCATTTTTTACCTGAAGATCTATGGTGCCCCTGCACCAGTCAAGGCAGCAATTAAGATAAGGATTATTCTTGAAGGGGCAGCGATTACTTTTGAAAGAGGTGTGATTCCTTGTAGAGATATAACTTTTGGTAAGAGACACAATCTTTCATAAGAGACATAGTATTGTGAGAATATATAAGGTGATAAACATTTGTGACTCAAAGCAAGCTTCCAATGATATATTTCTGAGTATAAGGAGAAGGAAGAGCAGAAGTATGAAGTGCGAATCAGATTTGTATTGAAAATAATTGTGTGTTAATGTACGAAGACATGTGCTAGTGAGTTAAATTGATTTCAGATTTGTGAAGGATAATTTATGTGTGTGAACCTGATTTGATAAGGAAAGACTTACATCATACAAAATCAAAAATAGTGATGATATTTTAATTTGAGAAAAAAAGATATTGTGTGGGTTGCAATCATATTTGAAAAGAAGGTTGTTATGTGATTGTGGATCAGATTTGAGTGTGAAGCTGATTTGTGTTTTGGTGAAGAAGTTTATTATATCAGCATTGAGGAATTGAAAGGGTTGAAGCCTATCAAATAGAGGTCGGAGCCTCCTATTGGGTTGGAGCTCAATTTGTGTGTGGGGGTTGGAGCTCAGTTTGTATAGAGATTGGAGACTTTGATAGTAGGTTGGAGCCTACAAGAAGAAGAAGATTGATTTATAATATATAAGCAATATTGTGCCATGGTTTTTCTCCCGAAAGGGTTTCCACATAAATTGTGTGTTCTCATTGTGTTCCTAATTGCTAGATCTTACTTGAATGTTCTTATTGTGATTAGTTAAGTTTTAAAAAGTAAAAAGATTGTTAGATACTGATTCACCTCGACCTCCCTCCGCTTTCCCCTCCTTACTTTGCCTCCCTCCTCAGTATGACCATGTGCTCAACAAAAACCATGTACTACATAAATACTTTATCATGTTCTTGCTATAAAGAGAAAACAGCCAAAAGAGAGGAGGGACTTCATGAGCAAAGGACCCCATGAAGATTTTATCTCGTTCTTGTTTTGAGTAGCAAAGGTTGCTGTGAAGCCTTTATCTTGTTTTTGCTTTGAGCAGAAAACAACTCAGAGAGAGAGAGAGAGAGAGGCTGGGGAAACATCAAAATGCAAAATTTAATACAAACACCATGTATTGCATAAAACACAGATACTTGGATTTTTCCCCCAAACAAATTGAGGAATTTATCATTTCAGGAGAAAATAGCTTTAGATGGTGATCACAAGTTAATGTGAAATTGAATGGTAAACATGTTCATGTTATAGACTAAAAATTGGACCATAAGCGTAACTAATTAAAACGCTCTTCAAGTTTTTATGAGAAGATATGGACTATCTATATATCTAGATTTTATGTAAAAATGTGTATACAATTTTGGACTTTTTAATAAAAGTGATGATTATTCATATTCAAAATAATTAACTTCATGGACATCATGATAAACCTGTGTTACATGAGGACGCGTCCCCTGCCCCAAAACCCCCTGTACCCGTCCCCATCCGTCCTAGGGACGGGGGGATGCATCGGCGACAGTCCCCGGCCGTCCCTAAATTAGAAAAAAGCATAGGAAACGGGGGGGAACGTTTCCTCTCATCTGGGAACGGTCCCCTGTCCCTAGGGACAGCAGAGGACGTTGGGAACATCCCTCGCTGTCCCCGGGGACGGCTAGCCATCCCCCGCGTAATGGCCAGTCCAGAAACTTAAAAATCATAAAATTTTGTTCTTAAAAAACATTTTATATTGCTTTTGTGGCGACGTCAGTATAGTTTATAAGCAAAAAAATTTATATGAAACTTAATAAAGTTTCGTAACTCATAAGCCATTGAAATATATTGTCAATATTATGGCTCTCATGGCAAGCGCGGCTGAGGCTGAGGGGCGACGACATCACACAGCAGGGGCGACTTCACACTAAAGTTCAGATTAAACAATTTTATGGCTTTTTCTTCTTGCGTTTGAGCATTTAACAAAGGCGTTTTTGCATTTGAAAGAGGCATGAAACAATTTTTTTCAAGTTTTTGTTTCTCACTCCTAGGGTAAAGTCGCGGCTGGCTCTATTTGTGCATTTTTTTCCTTCATTCAGGCTGCATTTTGTTTGTGATTGGGATGCCTTGAGGAGCTAGGAGCTGCATGTTTCTTAGTTCCATTTCCTACTTCCAGGTTTGAGATTAATTTTTTTTAAAAAAATTGCTTGTGTATTATGATATTAGCTTATCATTTTTTTTAATTTTTAATAATAATTTTTGCTTTTATTTTCATTTTTTGTTTTCAGTGTTGAATGGTTCATTGATTAAATGATTTGGTAATATTTTTACAAACTTTCAGATTTTCAACCAACATACAAACTTCATATTTTAAAAAATGAAGAAAAAAAGCCATACAAATTTCAAAATGAGCAGCAACAACAATGGCAGTGACAGTTATGAGGGTGAGGGTAGTGAGAGTGAAAATGAAGTTCAAAGAATGTCAATAGATCCTTCTTCTACCTTTGAAAATCCAACCCATGCTTCTTCAGACCATTTTGCATGCCCTATACACACTCTTCAAAGATTTGCAAAAGGCCCTTTCAACTGCAACAAACCATTGTGTCAGTTTGCCACAGATGTGACTATCAACAAGAAAAAAAATTCAGGGGGCAGCAAGAAATGGCTTTGTCATGTTTGCAAATCTACTTACCATGGGAGCTATACTAGGATTAGAGGCCATCTAGTGGGTGACTATGGAAAAGGTGTTAGAGTTTGTACAGCAATAACATTGGAGCAGCAGCTTCAATTTGCAAAGTTGGCTGGATGTAGTGATGACCAAATCATTACCATTCAAAATAAAAAACGACCATTAGCTGATTTGCAAGGCTCTTCCAATGTATCAGTTTCAGAGACTTGTGATAGAGGGAAGAAGAAAGCAAGTGAGAAAACTTCAATCATGGGGTTGATGAATACACAAAAATGTGAGCAAGCTGATGATGCAGTGGCCAAATTCTTTTATGCACATGCTCTTCCATTTCATTTGGCAAGGTCACCTTATTTCAAAACTATGGTGAAAGAAATATTGTCAGTTGGATCCTCTTATGCCCCCCCTGGAGAACATAGATTGCGTACCTCCCTCCTTGACAAACAATATTCAAAAGCTACCTTGTTGATGGAGGAGATGAGGCAGACATGGCTTAGGACTGGTTGTTCCATTGTCATGGATGGGTGGACTGATATTCGACATAGGCCACTCATTAATGTTATTGTTACATGCCCTGCTGGTTCATACTTTCTTCGAGCTGTTGATTGTTCTGGGAAGCGTAAGGATGCTGATTTTCAGTTTGGCATTTTGAGGGAGGCTGTAGAGGAGGTTGGGCCTTCTAATGTTGTGCAGGTTGTGACAGATTCAGCTCGTGTTTGTAAGCTAGCTGGTTTGATGATTGAGAATGCTTACAAACATATTTTTTGGACTCCATGTTGTGTACATGCTTTGAATAATGCTTTGAAAGACATTGGAAAAATAGATTGGGTGAGGGCAGCAGTTGCAGAGGCTAGAGGCATACAAATGTTTGTATGCAACCATCACACTTCACATGCACTATTCCGGTCTTATTCAAAGAAAGAATTCCTCAAACCAGTTGAGACTAGATATGCTAGCTACTATATTTTGCTAGAGAGGATGTTGGAGGTCCAAGATGCTCTACAAGCCATGGTTGTTTGTGCAGATTGGAAAAGGTGGAATCTGTCGAAGACAAATGAAGGCAAGGAAGTGAGAGATAGAGTACTTAGTGAAACTTGGTGGGCCACTATCAAGTAAGAAATCTGAAAATTTAAATTGTTTTTGAAATTTTGAATTTGTTACACTTTGTTTTACTTTGTAGTTTGTATTTTATTATTTTAAAAGTTCTAATATTTAATTTGTTGCTTGTAGGTATATTTGCTCTTTCATATCACCAGTTGTGAGGGTAATCCGGTATGCAGATACAGACTCTCCTAGCTTGGGAGAGATATATGAGACTTTTGATAGCATGCTTGACCAAATGAAGCAAGCTATTCGTCAAAAGGAACCTGAGTTGAGATTTTATGAGGACCATATTAGGCCTATTGTGACAAAGAGGTGGAACACAATGAATACCCCTCTTCATATGCTTGCCTATGCTCTTAATCCGAAGTGGTATGTACCTAGACCTGGCCGAATGCTTCCTTCTAAGGATGACGAGGTGATAGAGGGGCTTACAGCAGCCCTTCGTAAAATGTATACCGATGAGCTAGCAACCATTATTAGAGAGCAGTGGCTTATGTTTGCTGATCTTCAGGGTCCTACATTCAGCAAACCAGAAGCTAGGACAGATAGGGCCACCATTGCACAGAACAACCCCATTGGATGGTGGAAATTTCATGGGAAGGACACACCGGATTTGAAACAACTTGCCATTCGTTTGCTTTCACAGATTGCTAGTTCCTCTGCTGCAGAGAGGAATTGGTCCACCTATGGCTTCATCCACTCCATTAAGAGGAATAGGCTTACTTCAAAACGAGCTGAGAAATTAGTTGCAGTTCATAGTGCCTTGAGACTTCAGGACCGTCAGACTACTGAGTATCGACAGACTCCAGCAGCACAGTGGGATGTTGATCCTGAGGACGTTAGTCAAATTGATGAGGATGAGGTGCAACCAGGATTGGTCGGGCTACCATTGGATGATCCACTCTTGCCAGAAGATGATAGTGACTCAGATAGTTCTGAGTCTTTTGATATTGATAGCCCGAATGAGGCTTAATTTCATAGACTGTTGGAACTTTGAACTTTGAGACTTTTGGATGCATGTTTGAAACATTTGGATATTGATAGACCATGGTTTTATAATTTATTGATGTTTGATATTTGCTATGATAAATTTTATAATGCTTTAAAGTTTAATGACATTTATAATTTTATTATGTTGTTATGCTACTACTCTCGCGATTTATTATATTGTTGTGAGCAATTATTAATTTATTGACATATATCTCTCTCTTTCCCTCTCTCTGTCTATAATATAATAATATATTAATAAATTTTGAAAAAATCATATATATATATATTTTGTATGTCGCCATCCCCTACCGTCCCCTAAAAATGGGCCCCTAGGAAACGTCCCGGAAACGCATCCCCAGCTGTCCCCCCGTCCCCGTCCCCAAAAGGACCTGGAACACAGTGATAAACAAAAAATGATTTGAATAATTTTGTCAATGTAAAGGGAAGATTACATAAAGTAATTGCAAAAAGCAGTAACTGTGAATGGTAAGTTCCAAAAATAATCCTTAGACAGAACCGAGCAGATACATATGTACCCAGCATGGAGAATGCTTAAAACTGTGTTTTTGTGGCTTGGTGCAGGGGAGGTGACAGAATATAAATTTGCTTCATTTACCTTCTATTAGTAGCTGCTGTTGATTTCTGCTTGACAGGAGGATGAGTCAAGTAGGAACATTACTATTTCTTTGAATTCTAATTATTGGTACTCCATAATCATTGAAACTGATGGCGTGTACATGACATGGATAAGTATAACTGCTGCTTGTTTATGCGGACTGGTATAAAGCTAGAAGTTTTTTAATTTGCATGGCACTTCAATTATACTTTTGTTTATCATTTGGGTTTGATTCTGTTTCTGCAGTCAACTGCTCCACCAAACATGATGGACATGAGAGGGCCTGGCACAAACCTGGGAACCAACGTTGGCCTTGGAATGGGCATGGGCATTGGTGTTCCGTCTCATCCTCGTGGTCCTGCTCCACCTCAGCCATGATAGTTGATTATCAGAATTTGCAAGAGACCTTTGCCATTTTGAAAGGTTACAACTGCTAAAATATACCTTCACATCAAGCATTGTTTGCCTTCTAGTTTAATTTTGTAGGTTACCACAAGAAATTCTTCTTCTGTAGGTTATTGTCTGATGATATAAGATTTGGTACCGGTATTCTTAATCAGGTATGAGCCAGAATTCTTGAAGTAGTGACTCAGATAAGAGAGCAGAGGTAGACCATTTTGTAAACGTAGGACAAACTTCTTATTTCTGTTGAAGTACCATATGTTTTGCTCATTGCAATTTTCATGTATAAATTTATTAATGTGAGTGTGAGCTTCATTCAAAGTAATTAATTCTTAATTGCAGAGAGAAATTTTGTAAATTGATGAATGGAAAAATTTCCATTTTATCATTGCTTTCAAATGTATCAAACAAATACTCTTTATCTTTTCATTTAATAGAATAAGTATTTTACTAGTTAAAGTTGAATACCAGGTTAAGATAAGTAATTTTTGTATGATTCTTTTTATGACTTGGAAAGTAAATCAGGAAAGTAAAATGGTGTTTTGAAGAAGAATGGATTGGTGTGTTTTATAGCAGAAGAATGATTACCAGTACAGAGTGATCTTTCAATAATAGATACACAATATTGTGTTAGATAACTAAATTAGTTTTCATATTTGCCACTTAAAGCAAACTTTGGAGGAGAAAACATTCCATCCGATGTTTGGTGGTTTAACTGAAATTGAAATACGTGTTTTACATTTGGGGTGGAAACTTCTGATTCACGTTTGAGCTGCACAATTAGATATATTGAGAACCATTATCAATTTATCTCTAACCTAATTTTTCTTGTTGATTTTCTTCTTAGTAATGATCTAATTTAAGTCAAAGATGTGATGTCTAACAGTTTGCTGTAGGCTTAAATGCAAATTCTTCGACTCTAGGGAAATTTGCTGTTCCTTGAATTATCATAGCAATTTGCTTGATTCTCCCTCCAAACTAACCCCCTTAAGGTCCAATCAACAAAAAAATGAATGCAAGCAACTGACAATGAATTTTAGATTAATCTTGCAAAAAAAAATTTATGGGTTTGTCCTAGCTACTGCTTGTTTTTGTTTCCCCAACTTGTAGAATTTTATTTTGAGTGCTGGAAAATAATGTATGGAAAAATTCATTTATGACATGCTTAATCTACCAGGTAAGAGTAATGCATCTATCAGTATTAAGTATAGAATTGTATGGTTATTTCCCAAATATTGTGTTAAGCGTAGTGGTTTTTTTTACTTTGATTGTGTTCAAAACATGATTTATATATATATACCTCTTAATAAGCGACTACCAATTTGGAGAAATTAAAATGGGTTTGGTAATGTGCTATCTTTGATAAGAAGAGAATTTAGATCTGCAAAGACTTCATGTATTTCCTACAGCTTAAATGTATCCAATATATGCTTTATTTCATTTTTTATTATATAGGTAAAACAGGCTTTGAAGGGTTTGGGAACTCTATATAACACGACAACCAGCACAAAAGTCGCAAAAAGTCAAACACTACAAAACTGTGATAGGTTGCTACACAACAATTAAATGGGACTTGCAACCCAAAAACAATGACACATCGCCAAAAAAAATTAGCTGATCCACACAAGATAGACCACTGAAAATATGTAGCCCAGGAACAACAGACAACCAAAACTTATACAAAGGCTTTATTTCGTTGTATACCTATTGTTATCTAGCTTTAAAAGATAATTTTTTGGTTATTGACCAGTAGTTGTAAGAGAGAGAACAACACTTTTTCTATAGATTTATGCATTTATTTAGAATTTCATTATATTATTCCATTATGTTTGATATAAACCTTCTAGGCAAAGACATGTTTGTTTGCATGAAAGGAGCCGAGATAAAAGGCAGGAATGGGTATTATAAGTATGGTTAAAACATATATTTTGAAGAGATTTATTTTTATCTATTATAAGCTTTGTCGATATTTTTATAAATACATTAAAAAATTAATGTTGTAAATATGATTTTTTTATTAGAAATAAAGGTGGACGACTATAAAATAAAATATTTGGTTTTTTTTTTGGTTGTGTTCTCTAGATAAGGGTAGTGGGGTCTCTTTCAAAAAAAAAATATTTTATTTTATTTTTCAATTTAAAACTATCAAATGGAAATATGATTTTAATTGTTAATTTTTTTTTCAATTTAAAATTATAAAATGGAATATAAGAAACATGAAATTATGGAGATGAGAAACAAGCACAAGTGAACAATGCAAAAGATTATATTTAGATGACCCAAATTACAATGAGTACAAAGCCTTGCATATATAGGTAAGGAAGAGGCAATCCACATATGATGTGGATTGCCAAGTGCCCCATGAAGTGGCACAAATGAGTAGACAAGTGTCCTATAAGTGTCAACTTAAGGATCACTAGGAATGTGCAAACCAACAATCTATTTGATCAAGTCATCAACTTTGATGCCAAGTGTTGAGTGACATTTGAGGTGAGATGGAAAGTCTTACAACCTCAAAAAAGTAGCACATGAAGTTAACTAAATTATTTGGTAACTTCTAGAGGTCTAAAAAGTTGCACATTTAGTTAGACAAGATGGTGTCTAACCTTATTAACTTAAGTACACTGAAAGTATAGTGAATAGATAAATTATGCACTCTAACACCTCCCCTTAAGTGATACTTGGGGAGACCACAAAAGTGCAAATAGATATAAATGAAATGGGCTTTGACTAGAGGCCATGTTAGGTACCCATGTACAATGCATTCTCTCACAAATGGAGAAAAAAGAGAAATTCAGTGGGAACAAAACTTCTCTCCCAAAAAAGGGAATTAGAAAGATTTAAGACCTTTTGAAAAGATGTCCCTTGATGATAGAAACATTATAATGAACTCTTGAAGCATGTAGAAGTTGTAAACTCTATTGATGATGAATTGGTGTTTGTTGGAATCAACAAATCTTCAAGAAATGTAGATCAAAATAAGAGATACAAAATGATGCATGAGTAAACATATGAACACTACTCAATTAATGTATGGGTGATCCCACAATAATGGTTTACACTTTTTGAGAGATTTTCATTTTTTGTTGAAATCACATATTTTTAGAAAATATAATGATTTAAGTTTTGAAATGTTCCATTTAAAGGGTTCCAATTGAAGAGGGTTTGATCAAACCCCCTTGGATAGAACCCCGCTAGTTTAAAACCATACCTATAACGAAGTCTTTTTTACACCTATCAAAATACTAATAAAAAACCACTTTTGATTTATGTTTTGGGGGATCAAATGAATTCATTTAAAAAAAAAATTGTATGTAGTCTTTATTATAAGCTTCCCAAAAAATATAATTTTAAATAAATTTAATTTCATTATTATATTTATTTTTTATATATTGTGAATGTAAGTTTTTCACCGAAAATCAAATTCTCTATTTTTCATGTGGAAAAATAGAAAATTATTAAAAAAAGATTTGAAAATTATCTATGCATTGGATTTGATGTCCTTGATCCAACAAAAAATTAAATTAAATTTTGATACATACAAAAAAAGTTATGTTTTAGCTAGTAAATCATGTCTAAATTATAAGCTGGTTTGACCTTTGAAACTTGATTAAGAAAAAAATATTCAATGAAATGCTATGAAACCAATTTAGGTGCATTAGACATCATAGTTATGAATCTAAATTTGAATAAATTAGAATTTTATCCTTCATAGAAAAAAGTTATGCGTTAGTCAGTAATGCCACTTTTTTAAAATGGTGTTTACTGTTAAAAATTAGATTTCAAAGGAGATGGGAAAAGAAGTGCAATCTGATTCCAAAAAAATTGAAAAAAATATATTTAGAATCTACAGACAATATCACAAATCACTAGTTTGCATCATCTTCAAATTCCTCACAGTTTTAGCTACTATAGGTGCTCAAAAATGAAGATTTAGTTAAAAAAATTAGTTTAATACCCAGTTTGGCCAAAAATTGTAAACTAGTATTGTGGGATCACTCATACACAAAGTCAATCAAACTTTGTGAAGTTGAAAATACAAATAGTATTGTGATTAGTCTTGTACTAGAATCTCAAAAAAATGTGATACATTGAAATAATCCCCCATACAAGAGATCAAAATAGAAGGTTCGTGAGGCCTCCCAAAAAGAAGATTACTCCACTGCTTCATTGAAAGAAGCATTAGCATAACACATCATAGTCCCCCCTTAATGCTAAGAGAAATAAGCAAACAACTGAAATTGAGAGTGTGCAAGGGATGTAAAGATGTACAAGAAAATGAGAAAGTGTGTGCTTCAAGGCACACTCACATGAGGTGAGAATCATAAGGAGAGATTGTTGTGATGTTAAATTAGGAGGATCCACAATTGTGATGTCAAATCAAGGCTCTACATAAACACTTTATAATTTAGCGTAAGTACAAATTTCTCAAATTCCCTCCACGTGGAGCACACATTCAATATTTGTGGCACTTTATATGAGTGCATTTACAAACGTGTTTGTTATTGAGTTCTACAAGTTTATTGTCATGAGGTGGATTAAGAAGATTATGTCTTCCAAACATCAATAAAAGACAAAACATAAAATTACAACTCCCCATTTTGTTTGCAAGTTATTGTGAAACAAAAAAGAAAAACCAATTTGCCATATTTATTGTAAAAAAAAACTCTTTTACAAATTTTTAAGTATGACAAAAAACAAAAACAAAAAATCCCGATTTCACAAATTATTGCAAAATGTAAAGAAAAACTCTCCTTTCACTATTTAATAGTTAATTAAAACCACTAATTGAAATATGATGGCTGCAATAAATGTTAACATTTATAACAAATGGCATTCACAATGAAATGTTACTCCAAGCAAAGCGAGTTGAGGGGAGATTATTGAGGGTTGATTGCGTGAGGTTGTGTGCCTTAGACCAAGTCTTTGGATGGCATGGGTGTGTTGGAAGGATAAGTCGCTCAAGCGGACAACGTGGAGGTAGATTGACCAAGTAGAGGTTAATGAGATGCCTTGCAGATGAAACACTGCGGCTATTTGCACCCAACAATTGCCTGCAATTTTAAAGCACAACTTGCATTTAATAAAACAAAACCTGCAAATTGATGGATGCTTGAGGAATGGTCGTACAGGGGTTTGAGCATGTCTCGCAGCCTGCACAAAGACAAATCACTGTCTGCAAAACCCCTTCACGAATTGAATCGATGTCTTCCAAACTTGAATCGCAACCTCCAAAATGAAAATCACCCTTTTCTTCACAACTCAGATGGCAATTTAAGGGGTGCGAAACCACACGCCCTCTTGAAACGGTAGTGCAAGTTCAAATCTCGCCTCAAAGGCAAGAAATCATGACTGCCAGAGGTAAATCACACCTAAAAAAGAGGAATTTTGTGCCTGAAACAGAGGAAATTTGCACCTCCAACAGAGGAAACTTGCAACCTAGGGATTAAATCATTGTTGTAGGGTTAAATCAAAGCATGCAATGAAGCAAAGAATCCTTCAAACTACCCCTAAATCATGCCTCACAAGGAAAGGTTGAAGCTGCAAAAAGATTGTAGGGGTAGCAATATCAAATCGTGCCTCCAAAATGCCATAGATCGAAATCCCAAATCAAAATCACCCCCCACAAATCACTGAATTTATGCTCACCTGCAAATTTTAACATAGATAGCAATGAAATCTAACAAAAACACAATGAAATTGTTCACCTAAAGACTTGAAACTATCTCCCCCTATGCTCTCATACCATATATGAAACAAGAAATTATGGAGAAGAGGAACAAACACAAGTGAACAATGCAATAGATTGTATTTAGATGATCCAAATTACAATGAGTACAAAACCTTGCATATATAGGCAAGGAAGAGGCAATCCACTTATGATGTGGATTGACAAGTGCCCCATGAAGTGGCCCAAATGAGTAGACGAAGTGTCCAATAGGTGTCAACCTAAATATCACTAGGAATGTGCAAACCAACAACCTATTTGACCCCAACCTTGATGCCAAGTGTTGAGTGACATTTGAGGTGAGATGGAAAGTCTTCCAACCTCAAAAGGGTAATGTGTGATAAATATGTTAGTATCAAAGTAAAACAATAAAACACACAAATGAAACATTAAACTAAAGAAAACTAAGTAAATTGAATTCAAATGAAACAAATAGAGCTTCTTTAGAGCCGTTTCCATTTCCTCTATCTCCAGGGATTTGTTTGAAGCTGCTGCTCTCAGATTGTGTAAGCAAAGCTTCTCCGAATGGCAACCTATAGAACGAGTGTGCAAAGGAAAGTGCTTCTCTATCTATATGCTGGTGGAGTGAAAATGCTGATACGGATATGCACAGGGGTTGTGAATTATGGATGCTATGATATGAGGTGAATAGGCCATGATATGGAATGATTCTATGCTATGCTATGATGCTAGAATGCTATGAATACTAGAAGGCTATGCTATTGCAAATTGGCTATAGTTTTCCTGTATGAAAGCTTCTCTGTCATTTCAAAGACCCGATAGTCCTTTTTATAGCTTTTTGCAGGCAAGAGCCTGGCTGGCAAAGATCAATGGCTGTGAGATTGTCTGGTAGATTTGAATGGTGAGAGATGGAGAGGTTGAGAGGAAGATGGAGAATGTTGGGAGGTTGGAGAGAAGAATGGAGCCTTGTCTTCAACCCATGGGAACAAGACTTACCACAGGAACAAAGGAATTTAATTTTCTGTTTTGGAAGTTTGTTCCACGGTTATTGAAAGATAATCCCCAAATTAATTAAATAAATAAATTTATTTAATTTTATTTATTGAGTTTGATTTTTGATTTTTAGGACTATAGAAAGGTTTAATTAAATATTTTGGAATATTTAATTGTGATGTGACTTTAGAAGAATTAATTAAATATTTTGGAATATTTAATTGTGAATGAATTTTAGAGGAATTAATTAAATATTTTGAAATATTTAATTGTAATGGATATTAGAAGAATTTTAATTAAATATTTTGAGATATTTAATTGTGAATGGATATTAGAAGAATTAATTAAATATTTGGAATATTTAATCTTTATTTGAATAAAATATTCAAGCCAAGATTATATGATAATTAATATAAATAAATCATAATGTTTATTTAATTAATTAAGAAATGAATAAGAAAAGTGATTAAATAAACTTATTTATTTAATCGAAATGAAAGAATGAACAAATATAAATAAATTATTTAAATTTATTTATCTGTGATTGAACTTCGAGGAGTTTAATTAAATATTAAAAATATTTAATTAATTACGGAATATTAATGATGTGACCATTTTTAGGTGTATACATTTTGTGCCTCTTTGAAGTGATGTGTTTTCGCATTGCTTCAAATAATTGAAATTGCCCTAGATCTTTGTCGAGATGTTGATAGGTATATGCCCTCCGAGCGATGAATCGATAAGATTTTGATTTTTGAATTTTTGAATTTTTAGACTTTTTTGGAATTTTTGGATTTTTATGATTTTGACGATGTTGATTCATCGTTTGAAAATTATGATATGAAGAAAATGACTTGAAAAGATGTGAGATGAAAAATTGATGAGTAAAATTACCCCTGCTGTGATAAAATGTGTTAAAATGCCCCAATTTTGCTTTTAAATAGGTCAAAAATGTCATTTTCCATGTCATTTTCCATTTTAACCTAGTAAAAATTGTAAATTTTGAGCTCTGGAGTGAGAAAGATGGCACTTACGATTCACCAGCACCATTTTGAGTGCATCCGATGACATCGGCGGCCAGCGCATTATGGACCTCCGGTATGTACCCCGTTAAACCTCTGCTTTTTGAAAGTTTTCCGTTTGGAACACGTTTATCAATGTTTTGATTGTGAAAGATTGTATTTTAGCCCCCTTAATTATTTTCATAGCGCCCATGATAATTTCCATAGCGCCTATGATTCTGTAGCACCCACGAGGCTTTTTGTAGTGCCCTTGATCCTTTCTATAGCGCCCTTCATCTTGTAGCGCCCTTGAAGAATTTTGTAGCGCCCATGACAATTTTCATAGCGCCCTTGATCTTGTAGCGCTCTTGAAGAATTCTGTAGTGCCCATGACCATTTTCATAGCGCCCATGATTGGATGTTGTTGTAATTGATAAATTTGTTCCCAAAGTTGTTGGAAAACAAATAATAGCTGATAAATTTGTTTTTAAAGTTGTTAAAAACAAATAAGATTGATAAGTTTGTTTCTAAAGTTAAAAACAAACAGGATGTTGATATATTTTGCTTTCATGAAAATGAAAACCAAATAGTAGTTTGATATGTTTGCTTCTAAGGTTGTTAAAAACAAACATGATTTTGATATATTTGTGTTCCATGATGATGAAAAACAAATAGTTTGATTGATATGTTTGCTTCTAAAGTTGTTAAAAACAAACATGATTTTGATTATTTGCTCTCCATGATGATGAAAAACAAATTGTTTGCTATTCAGATTTGATTGATAAGTCGTGATGATTTGATATTGATTTTGCTTTGTCATGATGATGTTTCAACAGGAGAGATTGGGCGTTTTGCAGTTACGGGAGACATTCTCTAGTACATGGACATTGATTCCATAGCTAGTACAGGCAGATAGGGATATTATCGAGGCATGTGGCCTGACTTCATTACTTGAGATGCCTGAGGTGCGTCTCAATAGAGCTTTATTGATAGCACTTGCAGAGAGGTGGCATAGTGATACAAACACCTTTCATTTACCGACTGGAGAGATTACCGTGACTCCAGAGGATGTGTATCGCATCTTGAGGATTCCAGTTATGGGAGAGATAGTGAGTTTCGATGTCTGAGAGGCAGGAGGTACAGATGCCTTGAGATGGATATTCAGAGATGATGAGATCGCAGGATATTATATCCCATGGAGAGAGATGACAGATTCATATGCACCCCTTCCATCTGTACTTGTCAGTTTCATTGGAGGTGTTTTGTGCCCCGACCATAGGTCGAAGGGGTTCGCAGTCAGGTGGGGCCGTGTTCTGGAGAGTATGGTGATGCAGGGTACACGGTATGCGTGGGGGTCATGCATGCTTGCGCATTTGTATGATGAGTTACACCACATTGTATATGGTAGAGGCTGGAGTTTTGCTATTGGTTGTTTGTTATTACAGATATGGGCATGGGAGCACTTTTCCATTATGTGACCATTGACTCGTAGCCGATGACCTGTTGGTCGATCGTACAGATGGGGATATACCGATATTATTGCTTAGCCGAGACTGGGCAAGCTGGATAATTGGTAGCGTCTCTTAGATGATCTTGATACAGTATGTTGGCTGCCATATGTAGATTGTGAGGCATGGCCAGAGGATGCGAGGGAGATGCCCTATGTCTTCACTTCCAGATATCTTATTGGCCGTACTTCGTGGATTATTAAGATATTTCTTGTTGGACGAGTGTGTCGACAGTACAGTTGTCCTCAGGGTATGCCTATGGGTTCCCCTATTTATGCACGGCGATAGTAGGAGATTGCAGTGTGGGGTCCACAGATTTCTTATGAGGCAGTGGTGGAAGAGTTCACTAGTTTAGGAGTATAGATGTGGGATTACCGAGTTGATATCCTTGATGGAGGGACGATGCCATAGTATGGTCAGTATGTGTTAGAGCATCTTGCACCACGATTGTTTGATCCTGATGAGCCTGTTGCTCTAGTTGCTGTACAGAGACCACAGAGAGGCAGTCAGAGACGATAGAGAGAGATAGCTTCAGAGGGTGATGATTCAGAGGGAGATGATGATGATGAGAGTGGAGGTAGTGATGATGAGTCAGAGGGAGATAGTGATGATGAGCAGAGTGGAGGAGGTGGTGATGGTGGTAGAGGCATTGGGAGAGGTGGTGGTAGAGGTGGTAGAGGTAGTAGGAGAGGTGGTAGAGGTGGACCGCGGATGAGACATACAAATCCATCATCTTCAATAGATCCAGTGATGACGAGTCAGATATCCTCTTTGCAGAGTATAGTGCAGAGCTTACAGGGTTAGTTAGCACAGGCACAGACCTTGATTACATAGCTTCAGGGATAGTTGAGGACAGTTACTGCCAGGAGAGATACAGCCAGACAGTGGGGAGAGCAAGCCATCTCTCTAGTTGATAGTCTACATAGAGTAGCAGCAAGTACCTTGCCTAGTGACATGATGAGAGAGGTGACCAGAGCCACCCGAGAGGCAGAGTTTTATAGGACTAGGTATCATGATGTGGTGCCACCTGAGCGGAGAGAGAGTTATACATAGTCTCGTTCTACCCATAGTCGCTCTCAGACTACCAGCACGGGTGTGACATAGCCATTACCTCCAGGAGGGCCATCAGGGACAGGTAGAGCAGGTCCATTAGGTGCAGGTGGGACTGGTCCCAGACCAGCACCATCAGAGGATAGCACTGCCTAGTGCATTATACATGATGTTTTAGTGATACTCTGTTGAGACATTTGTATACACCCTGAGATGATCTCATTTTTGATGATGTTATATCATGTGTAGTTGACATCTTTGTACATTTTGACATTCATTTTCGAGATATATGAAATGAAGCGATGATTTATGATGAGATAAATGCGTCTATTTTCTATATGCATGATGTTTTATGATATGATGGTTTCTCAAATTTTATGCTTATGATGTATATGTATGCATGATTTATGAAATGAGTGAAATCTATTTGATGCATGATTGTATGAATATGATGAATGGTTCAATTTATGAATGTTTATGAATGTTTTGATTATGATGTATACTTTATTTTTTATGATTTTTTGATGCAAATATATATGAAAAATGTATGAAATGATGTTTTTGTAAATGTCAAAATGTACTCAATCATTTTATTCAAAAAGATATGAAACATTTGATACTTTGCTAGCTTTTTGGAAAAATCTATAAATGCAAAATGCAGATTCTAACATGGATGCAATCTATACTAACCATGCAAGGTATTAGGTACAATATTGCCAAATTACGAGAGCTTATTTGTTCTTTTGTATCATCATAGAGCATTGAAATGTTGAAAGTTAATACAAGCATCAAAGGGTATGTTAGCATTGATGACTGAGTATTGCTTTCATGAATTTTGATATAGCAAAGATAATACAAGCATCTAGGTATAAATTGAGCGAGATGACCTGAGTATCACTTGCATAAACAAACAAGAGTTAACCCGTTTCCTATGCAAATTCCGAAATGTCATCAATGATACTTAGTAGAGCATGTCTCGCAACCAATTTGCATAGTACTAATGATTCGCTCACAAACAGCAGACAAAGAAAAATCATACTCCTTCCTTGCTTTTCTAGTTCAGTACATCATTGAATTGCTCCAGAGATATGATAGAAAATCAAACAACCATTCAAATCTTGCCTAATATATTTCAAACATTATTCAGATTAAGATCATCCAAGTTGGTTGTCAACATTGATGTTTTTGTTTTGATGTTTGTTTTGATTATGTTGTCTTGATTTCAATTGGCATTGAATAAGCATGTTGTGGTTGATTTGATATGGCAATGTTTGTTGCATTTTGGTAAACCGTCTTGTGTCTGTTTGTGATGTTTGAAAAGCTCGTTGCCCCTCTCTTGTTCAGTCTATGTTGCTGCCCCTAGTCTAAACACAACCAAAAGATTATGGATATGTACAAATTTCATCAAGCCATGATAAAACATAAGAATTCTCGTTGCATGATATGGATATGAAAGATATGTACAAATGATAGATATGGATGGATGATGTTGTAAGTGAATGCAAGACATAAGCTAATAGATGGAGGAGCCTATTTTGATCACAAGTAGCGCCTGTTTGCCAGGTTTTCACCACTTGTTTTTATTGCACTTTTTCTTAAGACTTTTTTTTTTTATGATTGTTTTCGGGACTTTTTGCTGATTTTTATTTTTATGATTGTTTTCGGGGACTTTTTGATTTTTTTTATGATTTTTCGGGACTTTTACGATTTTATGATTTCTTTGAGTTTTGTATAATTCAGACATAGAATTTCTTCAAATGAATGCTATTGATCGGCTCTTCAAACAGGTCCCCTTCTGATGTAGATAACTGATATGCACCAAAACCATATGCTACAATGATGACAAATGGACCAAGCCAGTTTGGTTCAAATTTTCCTTTCTTTTCTTTGTCTTGCTGATTACATGGATTTTCTCTCAAGACTAAGTCACCTACTTGAAATGTTCGTGGTTTAACTTTGTGATTATAGCTATGAGACATAACTTGTTGATAACCCTTCAAATGATCAGTTGCATGTTGAGGTCTTTCATCTAATAGTTCTAACTCTTGCAGGCGAGATACTCTGTAGTCTTCATCATTTATCAGTCCTTTGAGTGAAACCCGAAGCGAAGGTATTTCAACCTCTAATGGTAAGATTGCTTCTGCTCCATAGACCAAGGCATATGGGGTAGCTCCTGTTGGTGTGCGAATATTGGTTCTGTATGCCCACAAAGCTGGATTTAATTGGACATGCCAATCACGACCTGCATCATTTATTGTCTTCTTCAAGATCTTCAAGATTGTTTTGTTTGAAGCTTCCGCTTGACCATTTCCTTGTGGATAGTAAGGTTTAGAGAACCTGTGTTGGATGTGAAATCTTTCACAAAGTTGGTCAACATCCTGATTCTTGAAAGGACTCCCATTATCAGTAATGATAGAATTAGGAATTCCATATCGGTAGATGATGTAATTCAAGATAAATGAAGAGATTTGTTTATCGGTCATAGTCATCAAAGGAACAACTTCGATCCATTTTGTAAAATACTTTGCTTGTGATGATGATTTATGCCCATTTGATGATGAAGGATGAATTTTTCCAACAGATCTAGTCCCCAGCGAGAAAAGAGCCAAGAGTGAATTAGAAAGGTTGGAGTTCTGTGTAGGGTGCATGATTAAGATTCCCATGGATCGGCATTTTAGAACACTTCTTGACAAAGTAAAAGAATCTTTTTTTCCTAACAAGTTTCTTCGCTAAGGTCAAACCACTCGAATGGGTTCCACAAATACCACCATGAACCTCTTGTAAGGATTTTTCAGATTCGTCACGTTCAAGACATCTAAGGAGTGTACCATCAAGACCACGTCGGTAAAGGATGTCGGCGATCAAGGTATAATGGGATGATTGGCTTATGAAATTCCTTTTTTGATTTCGGGATAAATCCAGAGGTAAAATGTTGTCTTTCAGGTAGGTATAAGTCTTACCATATAAAGAAGAATCAAAACTAGTTAAATGATATATGACTTGGGTCACAAAGGGATTATCATAAAGCGGGAGAAACAATTGTTCCACCAAGAATTAAAATGCCGTTTTGATCTTACGATAATTGTAACAAAGGGAAGCAAATTGTAGCCGTGCATCTGCTGACTTATTATCAATCCTTGAGATTTGTGAAAACTTGATTGACACAAAATAATTTTTAAAATCATCCACCATGTTCTTGTAAGGTAGTAACTTATCATCTTTAGTCTGATAATCATCATTGATTTTATTAATGACAAGTTGTGAATCACCGTAGACTTGCAGCTCTATAATCCGCCATTCCAAGGCTATCTTTATCCCTATGAGAAATGCCTCATATTCAGCTATGTTATTTGTGCAAGGAAACATCAACCGATATGATTGTGGAATGGTATGTCCTTCAGGTGTGACAAAAAGAATCCTTGCCCCCGAGCCATGTTGCGTATAAGATCCATCAAAGTACAATGTCCATGAGTTCTTAATTGTTGTTGTGAAGACATCTGCATCAGGAAATTCAATGTGTAGTGGATTTTATTCTTGTAAAGGTGCATCAGCCAATTGATCTGCAATGACTTGTCCTTTAATAGCTCTTCGATCTACATAGTGAATGTCAAGAGCGCTCATACGGTCATTCCATTTACCGGTCTTCACATTAAAGTAGCTCTGCTTAAAGGTATTTTAGTGGATCAATTTTGGTTATCCCGGCTTAGCTGTATGGGGGCACATATAGTGTCACAATTTTTGAGAAGCAAACACCAGCTGCGAGGCAAGCTTTTTCAATGAAAGTGTAGTTTAATTCATGACTTGTTAGAGTTCTGCTGATATAGTATATGGCCCTTTCTTTGCCTATAGAATCCTCTTGTGCTAGTAATGCTCCCAAGGTTACTTCTATTGCTGAAATATAGAGTATGAGTAGCTTTTCTGGAATGGGTGGAATTAAAACTGGTGGGTTCATAAGATATTGCTTGATCTGATTGAATGTTGCTTCACATTTGTCTTCCCATTTGAATGGGACATTTTTATGCAATAAATGTGTAAATGGTAAGCTTTTGTCTGCCAGTTGAGCTATAAATCGCCTGATGGATTGTAGTCGTCCTTGCAATGATTGAAGTTGACTGATATTTCATGGTGGTGACATGTCCATTATAGCTTGTACTTTTTCTGGATCAACCTCTATACCCTTTTCTGAAATAATGTATCCTAGGAGTTTTCCAGATGTAACGCCGAAGACACATTTCTTTGGATTTAGACGAACATTGAACTTCTCCATTCTGGTAAAGATTTTTGACAAGATTTCCAGATAATCCTTCTCTTGTATAGAGATTTATAGGTAGTCATCGCGTAATCTTCCGTAGTCATGCATCATATCGCTGAAATTTTGTTTCATTGCTCCTTTGATAAGTAGACTTCTGGCATTCTTTAAGCACCCAAGAATGGCATTACATTTCCAAACATTGAACCCTAAGGGCATGTAGGCAGCTATTTTATCTTGATCCTCTGGTGCAATCTTTATCTGGTTGTATCCTAAAAATCCATCCATTAATGAATACATTGCATGGCTAGCAGTTAAATCAACAATCATATCTATGTTGGGCAAAGGAAAGTCATCTTTGGGACAAGCTTTGTTCAAATCTCTGAAATCTATACAAACTCTAATGCTTCCATCTGGCTTTGAAACAGGTACAATATTAGAAATCCATTCTGCATAGTCAATAGTCCGAATGAGTCCAACATCTAAAAGCTTCTTTAATTCCTATTTGACAAATAATGCAACATGTGGATGCATTTTTCTGATTTTTTGCTTCACAGGTTTTACCCCTGTGTTTATAGATAAATGATGCATTATCAGATTAGGATCTAACCTTGGCATATCAGCATACGACCAAGCAAAGTTGATTTGATTCTACTTCAAGAACTCCATGAATTTCAATACTTCTTCGACTGTTAATGATGCTACAAGTTGCAAGAATTTTGGCTGCTTTGTTGTACTTATGTTGATTGATTCTATTGGTTTGATCAAAATAGAAGATCTTTCATGATAATGCTTAGGAAGAGTGTCAAGTTTCTCATCCTTCAGTGCCTCAGAAAGGTTTTCACTGTCGGATTCGCTCTTTATTTTTCTCTTATTGTGATCTACCACTGCCATTTTTCAGTTTTCACCAATAGATCCATCTTTTATTTGATTTATTTTGCAACTAAGAGACTTGACACCCTCCTTATCAAAATCGTGAGTATGAAATTCTTGGATGAAACAATTGTTTTCATCTTTAGAGGAACAAAGGAAATTTATAATGTCCTCATCATCATGAAATGTAGGGATATGGATAGGTGCATCATTGTCCCAATCAATAAGTTTTGGATAAACTAAAGGCATAGGATCATTAGGTTGGGTAAGGTCTTGAGCTATCAAAGTCATGATGTGATTGTCATCTTCATGGTAGACAAGGTCTATGATGGTATTCTCCTGTTGATTGTCAATCTCGTTAAAATCTGAATCATCCTCACTTGAGTCATGATCGCTTTGTAAAACATAATCAAGTGGAGGCCTTGAACCTTCTCCTTGTATGAGAACAGGTGCATATTTGTGTATGGTATCAACTTGTTTGTCTCTCCAAAATTCATCATTATAAATGGTGTCCCATTCATATTCATTAGAATCAGTATCTGAACCATTCTGCAATTGGAAAAATGATCCATGTAGAGTGACATCTTCATGGTGTTTATCTAAAATTGATTCTCTTTCATAAGTTTGTTGTGCTTGCTATAAAACTAGCTCTTCTTTATCCTTACCATATCCCAATCCTGTTTTATCATTCGGATGTATTGAAATAGGTTGAATTGGCTCCACGATTCCTTCTCTTCTTTTTCCTATAGGACCATTTCCTTCATAGCCCATTTTCTGCATGATAGCGTACCCCTTACCATATTGTTCTATAGGTAACTTAATGTGCAAGAGAGATTCATCTTCATCTTTGTATAGCCAACTCAGGATGTCCCTATCTTCAGCTTCTTCCTCAGTGGTGTTGGCTTTAATGAATTTTTCATCAAACTTTGTGATTGGCACAAAAGCTTGGGATGTAGAGGCTGTTGCAATCTTTTGATTTAATAAGGTTGGTTGACCATGTGATCTCGGAGAAAGAGGTAAGGTAGAAAGAGATAGCGAATATTCACCTACTCCTTTGTCTTTAAATTTTAGCTTAGTGTCCAAATTCTTTTGTGGGTTCTTATAGTAGCCTTGTGATATAGAAAGAAGAATGTAAAGAGCCTTGCAAGCCCATGTGGCACAAAGGTGTAAACCCAAAGTTACCAGCTCCAGAAGAATTTAGAACCAAAGTTTTTAGGTGCCTATTAAGCCAATCCAAGCTTGTATAGTTATTTCTTGTCCATCATATGGAAACTTGAGGCATTGATGATACGTTGATGGTACTGCTTGCATATCATGAATCCATGGACGACCCAAAAGTATTTTATAGGAAAGATCCCGATCTAGAACCTGACAAAATGTGTTTTTCACAATAGGTCCCACTCTGATAGGTAGCATTAGTAGTCCTTTAGAAGGTCTTTCTTCATCATCATATGCCTTGATAGTTATTTTCCTTCATGGATCAATAGAATTTTCTGATATTCTCAAGGCATGTATTAGCTTTAAGGTACAAATGTTTAAACCAGCTCCTCCATCTATTAAGACACGTCTGATTCGGTGTTTATGGATCATGACTTCAAGATAGAGCGATGAATTATGTGGATGTGCCATGGAAGCATCATATTTTTCAGAAAATGAAAGACAAGTGGGGGAAGACAAATGTCCCACCATAGCTGAAATTTGTTTACATCCAGATCAGTGTCGACAGTTGTGTTTACAAGAGCTTCTTCTAAAATATTCTTGTGTATGGGGGATATTTTGAGAAGTTCAAGGATGGAGATTTGCACTGATGTTTTTCTCAATTGATCAACTAGATTATAATGATTTGGAGGAGAAATAGTTGCCTTAGATGAACTTCCTTTTAGGACAACTTTTGCTTGTCCTCTCGTGGTCACATTAACCTATTGATATTCTTGTTTTCCCTTGATTTTGATAACATTAACCCGTTGATCATCAACATAGATGTGACGGATTATATTGTCTTCAACATTATTTATGCTTTTGGCTTTTGCATCTGATGTTTCCCCCTTTTGATAGTTTGGTAAGGGATTTTTGAATGCTTGATGATCGTCATTGGTATGATGTCCTTCGATTGTAATGGTGCCATTGTCAATTAAATATTGTACTAGATTTCACAAATCTTGACAATTATTCGTTCTATGACCCTTACATTGATGATAATTGCAATAATACGGGTCAATCCATGATGGTGGTTTGA
>VDFB02050398.1:0-32512 GCA_007258455.2 Sequoia sempervirens
AAAATTCAATTTAATTCCTATCCAGATCAGACTGTATTACCTCTTAGATTTAATGTAGATAAACAAAAAACCAATACATATAAACACAATAAGTTGCTCAACATATCAATTTAGATAAACACAATAATTTACACAATGTGCTCCTGCACACAAAATATATTTTTATTACTTCATCAGATTTGATTACATCTCAAAATCAATTACATCATGCCTCTTTTATAGAGGATTTTACAACTTACAGGAAAAATCTAGAACATGCAAACTACAGAAAAAACTTAACTAAATTTGAGCTTATTTCTAATTACAATAGATATTGCTCATGCAAAACTGTAGTTTCTATTTCCACAACCAATGGGAGAAATTACTTTTTAACACTCCCCCTTAATTTTGACCACATGCTTTAGCATTTTCATTCTTCAAATTATTATTTTCAAAATCTTCTCACTTAATCTTCAATCTTCATGGTACCTTCAAATTATCTTCAACTCTTCACTAACTGTAGTGGCAATCCTTCAAACTTTGTTTGAAAACCAACATTGCTTTTACTATGCCTATATTTAGGCTTATACATCCTTTTAAACATACATGTAACTTTTCTCCAATTGGATCCATCGATCCACCCATAATTTATCTTCATACAATCATTCATAGATTGTTCATTCCATTCTCTGTTCCGACAAGTTTTTTTTGAGTGATTTTTCAACCCACAAATTTTGCAAGGATTAAGATCCCAACATTTCTATTTTTTATGTCCTCCCCTGTGACAATGAGAACATTGCATAAACTCCATGCTTTTTAGCTGATTTACATGACTTGTAACACTTACATTATCATTTTTATCTTTCTCACCATATCCGAGACCTTCATTTCTTGGCCTCACAATTGGTTGTATGGGCTCTCTCATCCCTTGCCCATGTTTTCCCAAACCTTTACCTTTATAACCCATTTTTTGCATAATTTTAAAACCAACACCATTCTTATTACAATTAACATAATTTTTAGATCCAAACACATCATCATCTTTACATTCTTCATCTATGCATTTTTCATCATAAACAGTATTAGTTATATCACACAAACCACTTGATTTATCAACTGAACAATACAAATCTTCTGTACCACAAGCAACATCACTTACCACTAGCTTTGTCCTTAAACATTTATTTTCTTCTTTCAACTTACATATTTCTTCCTTCTGCAAACAACTTTCTTCTTCTAACAATTTCAATTTTTCTTCAAAAACTTCTTTTCATTTTCTTAACCTCATCAAACAATTTTATTTTTTCTTCTAATTCTTCATTCTTTCTTTTAACATCACCCAATTCTTTTCCATGATTCTCAATTTCACATAAACACTCATATTTCTCCTTTATCAACTCCTTTATTTTTCTTGCTAATTCAAAATTATCTTTTTTAACTTTCATCAATTCTTCCTCTAAAACTTCATTTTCTTTCATAACACGTTTACCAACTTTACCCATTGAAACAAATGATTAACTACACCTTACCTTTGCACTTGACTATGATTCTGCTACCAAGTTTCCTTTCAACCAACTTCAAACAATTTCTTTTTCCTTTGCTCAAACTATGATTTTTAATTTAAACAACTACATCTCCCCCTTAGCAACAACAAAATAAAACACTACAACTTACTTTTTATCTTATCCTTTCAGTGACTTTAAATTGTATCTCTCTTTGACTGGGGCATCTATGCCTTTCTTTCAATGACTATCCGCTCTTCACATAATCTCCTTAACTCTTCCATACATTAAACAATGATCTACCAATATTTCTTATAATAGTGAGCCCTCATTGAACAATTTTGATCACCTGCGACATTTTCCTTTTGGACAACACTTTTCTCCTTCAAGCGGCTTCACATCAACAACTTTTTCTATTGCTATGATTAACAACAAACAATCTCCTTTGAAAACTTTTGACACTCAGATATAATCTGCAATAAAAAAAAACACAATCCTCTTTTTATAATATATAATTTGCATCATATGCATATCTCCTTTTATTCACCCCTTACAATTTTTTTGCATCATCTCTTGTTGCTGCAAATTCTCAAACCCAGATATATTTTTTATTGAGCTGGCTCTGATACCACATGTTAGATTTAATGGAGATAAACAAAAAACCAATACATATAAACATAATAAGTTGCTCAACACATCAATTGAGATAAACACAATAATTTACACAATGTGCTCTTGCACACAAAATATATTTTTATTACTTCATCAGATTTGATTACACCTCAAAATAAATTATATCATGCCTCTTTTATAGAGGATTTTACAACTTATAGGAAAAATCTAGAACATGCAAACTACAGAAAAAACTTAACTAAATTTGAGCTTATTTCTAATTACAATAGATATTGCTCATGCAAAACTATAGTTTCTATTTCCACAACCAATGGGAGAAATTACTTTTTAACATTACCTCCCTTGGATATTCAGGATCCTTGTCTCACCAAGAATATGACTGATCGGATTAGATATTTTTTGTGAAGTTGGATACTAATTCAATGGACTCTTTTAGTAGATATACTAGGCTTCATGTCATTATTTATATATCAAATCTTGTGCATGGTTTTGTTACAATACATTTCATTCAGTACATGGACTCAATTCTTAAACTGTGAAGGAATTCCATTTAGATGCTTTCATTGCAGGATGATAGGCCATGAGATAGTTGGGTGCACTTCTTTTAGGTCACCTAAAACAAGGAAGATCAGCTTAAAAAAATAGATCAAGAAGCCTTGAAGTCCCGATGTAGATTTCATTTGGTCTAATAAGGGTAAGTTACTAGCACACCATATAGAGGCCAGTCTATATCCTAAGACTTGTGAATTACATTATCCCTATGGAGCCACCCTTCTCTCAACCCTTCCCCCACTTAAAAAATATAAAAATTCTTCAAATTAATCAACTTGCCAAGTGGGTGGGTGACTCTAGTTTTGATTCAAAGGGTACTTTCCATATTATGGAGGACCTTGATGATGATATTCAAGATTTCATTGACCATGATGATATGGTCGTTCCTCTAAAAAGTGCTCTATAGCTCAAAGTGAGGGCGACATCTTAAACCGAGCATTAGCACACAAAGGAAGAAAAAAGGATGAAAATATGAAGCTAAAAAATTATAGCTATAAGGTCAAGATTCTATTGATTGATAGAGCTCAATGGAGAATGGAAACCCTTCTCGCTAGGACCAAGAGGAAGGTTTTAGCCAAATGGACATGATGATCCATTCTCTTTTATTTGGGAGGTTCTCAAAATTGATTAGTTTATTGTGCCCATGGGTTTCTCTTTGATCTCATTCTCTTGGTTCTTCTTTGCTATTAATGATTTTCTTTGGATTCTTTGTGCCCATTCTTTTCTACTAAGGCAACTCATTATCATTTTGGCTACACACTCGTAGGTCTAAAGTTATTATTTTCTATATTAAGAGTAGGCCCTATCCCCACAATTACCTCTAAAATAAAATCTTCCATTAAAAAATAAAATGCCACAACCATAATTGATCCTTTATAGTGGTTTTAAAGATAACATATAATCTAATTTGTATCTTTAATGAAAATATTATTTTATTTGTCATGAGAATTTTTGCAACCACTTTGTTACTTCCATTTTTCCAATAACTAATTAGTACTAATTACATTATTATTAAGAGTTGAAAAATAATAGACTTCTAGGATGTGTTTATTTTCTCCTTTCTTGGTTCTACTATTTATACTTTCTTTATACATGACAACTACTTTGTTGCCATTTCTTAATTGGACTTCAAATTGAATTGATTCATTAGCTTTTGAAAATATATTTTTCATGATGCGATTACTATAACTATCTAAGTACTAGACATGTTTTGTGTTTTCTTCAACATCACAACAAAAAATCACCATGGAAGCATGATCTATATTTTTATTTTCTCTTAAGAAATTCAAACTTTGTTTATTCTAACTATGCATCCTTTTTCTACATTCATAATTATAATGACCATATTTTTTTTACAATAATGAAATTAAATGTTTGAAATCATATCTATGGTTACTTCCTTATGTATAACTATGTATTCTTCCTTGGTTTCTTGTTTCATGATAATTGGATTTTCCTCTTCCTCTATTATAAGGACTCATCCTACCATCCAAAAATCCTCTTCCTCCTCTCCTTTGTTTTTGATTAAGGAAAAAATAGGTTTTAGAGGGGTCCCAAAACCCTTAACAGTTAGATAGTAGAGGATAGACCATTAACAGAGCACAAACAAAAATAATAAGTTTCCCATAAAGAAGAAAACACTAAAAACCAAGGGAAAAAAGCTAAAAAAGAACAAAAAAGCCAGCCCCTAGGCCATGTTCGGGAGGATCTCTACCACTTCCTGCTCCAGACTATCCATGTTAAGTGCAGACTTCTTGATCTCCCGGATGTTGACTAAAGCTTAGTTTTCCTTCCCTTTCAAATTTTCTCTAGCCTTATTACTCAGCCCCCCACTATCCGACTGCCCTTCCTCTTTGTCCAAATCAAGAAACACAATAGTCTTAACCTGATAGGCTTTTTCCAGGTTTTCCACCATGGTATTCATGGTCTATGCAGTGGATTTTAAATTCTTATGGTTCATAACCAACACTTTGTGGAGAGAATTTTTGATGTTCCTCAGCTGTTCCTCCATATCTGCCTGCTTGCCATCATGATTGCATTTGAAATCCTGTAATTCCTCCACCATTTTTTTGAGGCACTCAACCATATACTTCTTCTCTTCCTCAGTCCATAAATCAATAGTATAACCACTACCATTGCCTCTATTATTGCCATCATCAGCTTTCTCCATTTTATTGTTCATAGCTCTCTGGTTCAACTTGATTTCCTTAATTTCAAAGAACACCCATCTCATTAACCTAAAATTATCCACCACCCAATTTTGGGCTATTGTAAGAACATTAGTGGGAAATTCATGTTCCTCCTTAAAATAATGATCCCCCACCTTGAGGTCCATAGGGAAGCAGGGTCTCTCTTCTCTATCATTCATGGGATGGTTGGAATACTCAAACAATGACTTCGACTGCGAATCCTCTTTGTTCTCATCATAGGAGGGGTCCTCCGACACTTTTCTCTTACCCTTCTTCTGAGGAGAATCCCTAGATTTTCCTTTATCCTTGTCAACAACCCTATCCTTAGGCGATGGTGTCTCGTGAAGTAGAGCTGACATAGCTTTAAAATGGTCATAAATTAGGACAAGCAATCCTTCATGAAGAATAGAATATCTGGTAGGGTGCTGTCTATGTCTTTTCAAACTGGTATTTAAAGAAGACGCAAAATAGAAAGGAAAATAAATCCTGACCTGGTGCCTGAAATGATTTAGAAGTACAAAATGATACTCAAAGACTCTGGTATAATGACCATCCTAAGTGACGTACTCCATCAACACATTCAAAACCCTCCTTCAGTGTGAGACAATTTTGTCTATATCATAGTAGCTTTTGGAAGTCCTTCGTAACTCCTCCCTCTCAGCATCTGACTTAGGAAATTTGCTGATCGCTTCATCAAATTGCTTCATGTCCCTATATAATTTGATACCCTCTGTCGAGAGGCCCATAACCTCAGCAATAAGATGGTCATTAGTGATCACTTTTCTGCCAAATAGGTTAATCTCACCATCCTTCCAATCTTTCTCAAAAACCCTAGTAACCTCTGGGTCCCAACCATGGAATTTTTCAACAAAAACAATAATTCCACCATTCTCCAACTTCTTTGAGAGCTTCGGATTGCTCTTCAACTGTGCACTGCTTATCGTTTCCACTCTGTGACTTTCGCCACCCATCATATTGCTAGCAGGAATAGAATAGTCCATAACCCTATAGAAACAAGCTCCAAAAATGCTTAAAAAGTGTGTGAAACTAATCACATACAAATGGGAGATAAAGTAATTATTCCTTAGCCAACTCAGAATAATCATTAAATCGTAGTCCCGAGACTGCAGGGGAGGACAATCAACCATCATTCAAAGGAATGGGAAATTGCACATTCCTGTGAACACTATCATATGTCATCAGGACCTTAACGTTAGCCTCCAACTCATCCTACCCTTGCCACATCATCTTTTTCTGAGCTTTGACAACTTTTTTGGCGAAGAAATTTGCCACCATGTTTATTTCCTGATAGGCATGCGAAATATAACTTTTCACAAAGTTATTAATAATTTCCATAAAAAGGTCAATCCAATTTTGTATAGACCATGAAGGTTTCTGATGACCCTTTATGCATTGTATAATATTATTCGAATCCCCTCCAATCCACACATTTTTATTCTTCAATTGGCTAGCTAGCTTCAAGGTCTAGAAAACAATAGATGCTTCAGCCACATGGTTGGTCTAAGTGCCTAAAGGAACTGCCACAACCATAATAAAAACACCATTCTCATCCCTTATCACCCCTCCATTCTTGGTAGGCCAAGGGTTTCCCTTGGCCGCGTCATCAAAGTTGATTTTGACCCAACCAAGGGGAGGGAGACTCCAGAATATGCCATCTCTAGGATCCTTGATGCTTTTAGACATATTGAACATATCCACATTAATTTTCTAGGCTCCCACTATTCTACAATCATACTCTTGCATACTGACCTTACCTTTACCTTTATACTTGTTATTAAGAAAATTAAAGTTTTCAACCACAACTCTAGTGATCTTACCAAAGACCACTTCCTTAGAGAGAGCAACATCCCTAAATATTTTGTTATTACGTTCTTTCCAGATACCCCAAGCAAGGTGAGGAAAGATATAGTTCCAGAGCAGATTCAGGACCCAATTCTTTGAGGGGGCCTTCCATTGATTATAAAAATCCATAATAGTTCCAAGAAAAACCCAACTAAGATCCCACATTCATAGAATCCTACACCATATGGCATAAGTAAAAGGACAAAGGAGAAATAGATGTGAAGGTCTCAGCCTTAGCACAACATAAATAATACCTATTAGGAAAAGAGAACCCCCTCTTATAAATATTATCATTGGTCAATTGTTTGTTCTGAAGAAGACTCCAGAAAAACAAATTGACTTTCGGAGTGAGGTTGTGCACCCACACCTTAGCCTAGACATGGTCGTCAATGCAAGAGTAACAAGAAGCCACTGCAAAAGAGACAGAGTAGGTTCTAGAGAATGACAAGTTCTAGACCATAATGTCCTCCCACCCTTGTGAGTTGAGCCTAATCGAATTAATAAGGGCTTGCAAAGGTTGGAGATCCTGACTAATAGAAGAAATCTCAACCCACTGATTATTCCTCCAGTAATCCCCAACTAGCCAGCCAAACTTGGACTTGCAGTCCTCCATATAAATACCATAGGTCAGAATATTACAAAGACACTTATTACCAATCCACTTATCTTCCTAGAACTGGATTTTCTTACCATCACCCACCTTCCAAAAAGATTCTTTTCCAGCCAGGTCTTTAGCTTTAATGGTATTGTTCCATAGAGAAGAACCAGAGGGAAGGTTCTGAGAGTTGAGAAAGTCTTGAAAGGAGTCAACCTCCCGCAAGTATTTGCTACGCCAAATAGTATTCCATTCGTGAATATCCGCAAAAGTTCTCCAAACCTGCTTCACAAGAAGAGCGTTATTAAACACTGATATTTCTTAAACCTAGGCCTCCAAACTTCTTAGGTCTGCACACACTCTCCCAGGCCACCAACATAATCCTCTTCTTCTCCTCAACCCTCGACCAAAGAAACTGTTTCTGGATCTTTTCAATAATATCAACAAACTTAGTTGGGATCTTGAACAAACTAAGTCTGTAAATAGGAAGGTTTTGAAGAGAAGCCTTAAGTAACAAAACTTTCCTAGCTTGACTCAAAAGGGCGCCTTTCCAAACAGCCAACTTCCTATTAAACCTATCAACCAAAGAAATTGAAAAAGAGTCTGAAGGTTTGGACCCTAAAGGAAGACCCAAGTAATTTGAAGGAAGGGAATTAACACCGTAGCCCAGGATGTTTGCAATCTTCCTCTATCTATGCTCAGGGGTATTGAAAAAATAGAGGGAAATTTTGGCTCTACTAATTTTTTGCCCCGAGCCCTCCTCATAATGAACAAGACAACTCTTTATAGCTCTGGCTTCACCAACACTAGCACTTCCCATAAGCATCATATCATCCACAAGCTGCTAGTGTGAACATGCAAGATTTGTTGAAGAGGGTTTTAAACATTTAAAGCTACCTTCCATCACTCTTTTATGCATGAGCATCCTTAGACTTTCAGCCATGAGGGAAAAAATAATAGGAGAGACAGGATCCCATTGTTTGACTCCTCTTGACACCTTAAAGAAACGGGAAGGAGAGGCATTTATGATCACCGAGGTGCTGGTGGTAGAGATCAATTCCCATATCAAATGTAAAAATCTTTCAAAAAACCAAAAGGCTTGTAAGACTTTAATCAAGAACTTCCAGTCTACCCTATTATAGGCCTTAGCCATGTCCAATTTGAGCAAGAAACCTTGGTTTTTCGAAACTTTGAGGGAGTGGATATTCTCATGAATCGTAATAATTGAGTCCAAAATTTATCTGCCTAGAAGAAAACCACTCTGCTCAGGAGAGATCAACATCGAAAGAACCCCTAAAATCCTAGAAGTTATCACTTTAGAAATGATCTTGTAAAAAGAATTGCATAAGTTGATAGGATAGAAAGAATCAAAAGAATTAGCACCAGGGAGTTTAGGTATTAGAACCATAAAGGTAGCATTAAGCTCTTTCAACAGTTTCCTAGCTCCAAAATACTCTTTAACAACACTAGTAACATCATCAGCAACAATTTCCTAGAACACTTGGATCCTCCTCTCCTTTGTTGCACCTTTCATCTTTTTCAAAATTTAGAGAAGCTCATTTAAAAGAAAATTGCTCTTTTCCTTTGTCCTTGAATGATACCATTTTGAATGCTCACTTCATGGAGTGATCAGTGATTTGATTCAATATTTTTTTTGTTATTTTTCCAAAACCATTTAATTCATTAATATATAATTGTGGTAGATCTTTTGATTCTTTAATAGCAAAATAATGTGGTCAAACCTTGCTAGTAGACTCCTCAATGTATTTTGCATTATTAAATTTTAATCATTCATATTTTCTCCATTTAGACTAACTTGATTGGAAAAATCCATTTAACCAATAAAGATATCACTTATGGATTTAGAATCTTTCATTTACGAACTTTTGAAGTCCCTTCTCATATTTTCAATCTCACTAATTTCACTTTGCTAGTACCTTGATAAGTATTTTGTATGTTCTCATGTGCTTTATTTGAGTTATTTATTATTTCAATCCTTGAAAAGATAGATTCATCAATTGATTTTTTTATGAATACTAACGCCTTTCTATCATTTTTTGTGTTTTTCCTTCAATAAATCCATTTGAGCTAAGCCAAAGCATGATATGTTGCTTCATCTAGTAATTTTGGATATTTATTTTCTACTAAGTCAAAAAGATCTTGTGATCCAAATAAAATATTCATCTATGTACTCTACTATTCATAATAATGTCCATTGAAATGTGGAAGTGATAATTGTGCGAGACTGCTACTAACATTGACCATTGCAAATCAACTATAAGAAGTTCAATTTATTTTCTTGACAATTTGGCTCTTATAATAATCTCTTGAATTATACATCAAGCTTCTAATTTGATTTGTACTTGAAGCCTCTAACTTGATTTGGCATGCCCTATCCTCTTGACTTGTGCTCCAAGCTTCTAATGTGAATTTACATGACTTGTACTATTGACATCAAACATTTATGCAAAGAAAAATTGAAAGGTAAGATTACATTTCTAACACATCTTACTTGGAGTCTGGATTTGACTGGCTATTGAGGAGATCTTTGGAGCAAAGAGTGATATTTTTGAGTCTCATTTGTTCTTGTATTCATCTCATGATGATAGCAACAACAATTTGTTGTTTTTGTAGGTCACATCTTGTATGGTTCCTTCATGATTGACAATGTTGATTTCTATGTTAAGACTTAGGGCTCAATATTGTATTGTCATTATTTTTATTGTTATAAATATTTTTTATAGGCTGATGGTCTTGCAAAAATATTTTTCCATAGTATATTAATGTCTCTTTTATATAATTATTCTATCTTTCATTCTTGGTATGCATAATCTATGTCAGTATAGAAATAAAATATATGATTTCATTTTCTCATAATGTAGTGTCAACTAATATTATAATTAATTTAGGAAACTACCTATATTTCCTTACATTTAATATCCATTTAGTATGAGAATTTGTCTCTAATTTTGACACTAGCAGTGTAAAATTCCTTTCACCTAAGCTCTAATAAAATTCACTTTCACTAAGTTATAAGAAAATATTTCTTCACACAATATTCCACCATGCTGCAGCTGCATTTTAGAAAGAATTAATTGATCCAGTTAATAGTTGTTCTTCCTGCGATGTCTGCAACTAAAATAGAAACCACAAAGAGGACGCGCTAAATTTGGTTTATTCTGGTTGTGAGACGTAGCTCAGAATTTAAATCCATGCCCATACGATGTCGTTAAACAATTAAGATATGATTTCTAGACGATTTTTATAATACTAAAAAACCTTAAAAACCTTAAACCTTAGAGCTCGGAAAACGGCATACCGTTTTAGGTTTCGCTGGCAATAATGATGTGAGTTGTGAATAGTGGGATTTCATATCCTTTCTCCTCTGCTTTTCTATCACTCTGTGAAGCCATTGCTTATCCACGCCTTCACTTCTTTTCGACGGCTGAAAAGAAGCAGCACACAAATCCTGCTTCACTAGCGGCGGCATATCATTATACTCTGCGTTCTCTGGGCGAGGGGAAAAAGAGGAAGACACCCAAGGAAACCCACTCAAATCTTCGTTAAATAACAGCGGCGAATGACTATACTCACCGCTCTCTAGGCGAGGGGAAAATGAGGAAGACGCCCAACGAAAACCACTCATTTTCAGTTGCAATACTAAAAATACGAGTCTATCGACGGATTAATTTTACAGATCTTTAGCAGCTTCTCTATTTGTTTGTGTGAGAATAATGGCGAGTCCGCCCACAGACATATTTCGGCTGATTTGATCTCACATGAAAGAAAAGGTGGTCTAAAGATTTTAATTTAGTATGTCGGGTCAAACGAAATGATCAGGATGCAAAAGGGAGCAATAAAAGGAAGACACCAATGAGTAGCATTAAAGACTTTATGCTATCTTGCGTTGGAATAATATTATATTCGTCATTGCACGAACGTGCTTTATTGACGTTCAGACATGCTGTACAGCGGACAAGCCGTTATATATACATTGTCCACTGTCAACCAACAATGAAAAATTTGGAATTGGCGGGGACCGTCTTCCACCGACAAAGAAATTTTTCTACATCTATGCCCGCCCTTTGTAGTGTAATCGTGAAAATTGCGTACCTGCACTTTTCTTTTTCTAGTCACTTTTACTCGGTTCTTCCTTAGTTCAATTTTTCTTCTTCAACCATTTTGATTTATTGCTAAACCCTTTTCATACATATTCCCACGGTAATGTTTGTTTATTGTGTTGTTTTGCTTTTTTTGTTTTTTTGTTTTGTTTTTTTTATCCTTCTGTATTTGTATTTTTATCATGATATTTAAAAAATAATTTTAATTTCTTTGAACATCTAAAATTTAGAGTGTATTAAAAAAATTGTTTGTACATATTAAAAGAATATCAAAAGTATTTTATGTGACATCAAGATTTATATCAGTATTGTAAAACATATTGCATGACTAAAAATTATTTTTTATCTTAATAAATATCCTAAAAATTAGACAAAAGAAAGAAACATTCCTGATCATTTGCAAACTCCTTTGCCCATATCAAAGATTTTATTATAAGCCCGAATTTATAGACACATCTATGTTTGTAGATACAAATTAATCTTAACTAATAAGTTCTAAGCAATAATTCAAAGTTCATTTCCATGTAGGGTTTAGATTTATAATTTGTGAATTTGTTCTAAGATCATTTAAGTGTTTAACAAGTTTGAAGAATAACATAGTTTATAAATTTTCATTTGGCTTCCAACACATCTAAGAAAAAGAGATTTTTTTGTATGATTTAAAATTTATTTTTAAAATAGTGGAATGTAACTATATTGGTCAGCCATTGAAATTTATCAAGTACTTTTATTGATTTTATTTATTTATTTTTAAAAAAAATCACATATTTTATTGAGCCCAAAATTAGATTAATGGATTATATTTCTCATCATATTTTTCTAACTTAATTTTAGTAAACAACTTATTTTATTTATTACATTCTAGCAAACTCAACATTCAAAATCCTCTAGATTTTTGGATTTTGTTGTTTAATAGATTTTACTCTATTTGAAAATTTAAATCTTTCACTTTATTGCCCAATCTTAGTGTAGATCAACAACCAATTGTTGGGTAAACAATTTATGTTTGAAATATTTTTCCTCCAAATTTTATGAGGTACAACTCCCTCATTGTATAGATAACATATTATTCTTCTAAATTTTCTAAAACTTAAAATGCAAGTATGCTATTAATAAGAAAGAAGAAAGGTAGAAGACTGAATTCAAATACTCATAAATATTTATCGTTGAACTTCATTAAATAAATCTTAATCATGAAATAAATTTAACACAAAAAAATTGCATTCCATGAAAAATAAACTAATAATTTTATTGATCAAAGATAATTCTAAAACTAAAATGGATCCAATACTCAAAAATGATTCACTCACAAAAATGCAACAATCCAAGAAACTTATGATAATACATTGATCTTAATATATTTCATTTATTCATTCAATAATCTAGATTGTCTACTCATAGATGTATAATTTCTAGTTTTAATTATATTTTCTAATTGTTTCTATTCCAAAAAAAAATGGTAAGAGAGTTCATTGGTAACATCATATCATATATATAACCATAAATGTAATTGTTTCTTGAAAATATCGAAAAGGATAAAAATAAAGAGTCTCTTTAGCTTCTTGAGACTTTTTAAGTTCTTTTTACAAAATATATTTGATAAAACAAGAAATACTATTGTTGAACTAGCGTATTTGTAATGCTTTCTTCTTGATAAGGTTGAGTATCTAACATGGTGGTTTTTGTTTTTTACATGTAGAACACCAAGTAAGGGTGATCCCACAAAGCTGGTTTACAATTTCTGGGAGATTTTGATTTTTGCTGAAATCACATATTTTTAGAAAATATAATGATTTAAGCCTTAGAAGGTTCCATTTAAATCATTCCAATTGAATATGGCTTGATCAAACTACCTTAGATCAAACCCCCTTCGATAGAATCCCGCTAGTTTTAAACCATACCTATAAAAGAGTCTCATTTACACCTATCAAAATGCTGATAAAAAACCACTTTTGATTTACCTTTTGGGGGATCAAATGAATTCATTTAAAATTTATTTTTTGTAAGTATGTAGTCCTTATTATAAGCTTCCCAAAAATTATAATTTTTAATAAATTTAATTTAATTATTATATTTATTTTTTATTTCTTGTGAATGTAGGTTTTTCATTAAAAATCAAGCTCTTAGTTCTGCACATGGGAAAATAGACATCATATCAATTTTTTTGAAAAATATGAGTGCACAGATATTGAAGTCCTTGATCCACCAAAAAAAAATTGAATTTCGATACATACAAAAAAAGTTGCGTGTTATACGATTTTCCTATGTCTGAATTGAGATTGGTTTGACTTCGAAACTTTATTAAGGAAAAAATATTCAATAAAAAACTATCTAACCAAGTGGGAGCACTAGATATCATAGTTAAAAATCTAAATTCGAAAGAATAAGAATTTTATCCTTCATGGAAAAAAAGTTATACGTTATACGGTGAGCGTCACTCCTTAAAAATATTGTTTTTTGAAAAAAACTAGTTTTCAAGGGAGATGGAAAAAGAGGTGCTATCTGATTCCAAAAAAAATTTAAAAAATATATTTAGAATCTACAAAAAAAATTTCATGAAACTCTAGTTTGCATCATCTTCAAATTCCTCATGGTTTAGCCGCTATAGGTGCCCAAAAGTGAAGATTTAGTTAGAAAAAATTATTTCAGTGTCCAGTTTGGCCAAAAATTGTAAACCACTATTGTGGGATCACTCGTAACTATTGGAAGCATCTCCCTATATTGTGGGATGATCACATTTTTCATCCTTAACTTTCATAAATATTTGTTCCCCTCATGCCAAATCCAATTTTCCAAAGTACATTGTTGCATGCTTGAGGAATTGGGATAAAGATAGATGAATGATACTCAATCTTCTTTAATTCTCCATGCTAAAAGTTTTCTTATTGATCACAGAGGTTCTCAATCAATTCTTTAAAGTTCTTTAGTATTTTCACATCCTCATTATGAGGATCATTCTTTTTCAGGAGATGGATGCCAATGCTCAAAAAATTCTTTTGGATCTCATCTTTTATTTGGTTACATTATTTAAGTAATGTGCTTTGATCCAATATATTTTTTTCCATGAATGAAAGCTTCCATTTGATACTCTTCTTCCACATAACACATCTATTGTCATAAATACTTGGAAAGATTTATTCAACTACCAATTTATCTACTCCTAAATCAAGCATTTGTTTGAGATCATTGTCAGTTTTCAAGTAGATGGATTCCTTATGTTTGGTAGCAATAATCTCATTATCTATATTTCAACTTTCAACACTTCAATTTATTCACATGTTTTTCTCATGTCTGAGATAAATTTCATTCCTCTAATCAAGATGTCCTTAGTCTAATGTTCGGTGATCTTCCCGTAATTTTTATATCAATGAATCTTACTAACCATATATACCCTATTTAAATGAAGTTGGATCAAAAGTATCACTTATCTAACTAATCAATTGAGGACAAGAATTGATCAATGATTTTAAGAAATTGGTCAAAATCTTTACCTGAAGCTTCAAATCATCTTTACCTTACTTATCCTTGGCTATCCTTTCCACAACTCTATGGCTATTACCTCACAATTATGTATATCCCCATCTCTCATGGAAGGTACCAAGTTAAATTTAGTGATAATAGTTACTTGGCTTGCATCCTTTTGTGCAGATGGATATGCTACATCTACATACATGTTCCTTATATCAGCATCCTCTATCAATTTGTATGTATTCTTTAATTTATTAGACTTGGAGGTTCTTTGTAGCAACTAGCCACAAATTATTTATTAGGGAGGTTCAACTAAACTATTTTACTCTTTTTTGATAGAGTTTTCTCTATCCATGAGGTGGAAGTGGGAGTCCACATGGATTTTGTACCATAGGATGTGAAATTTAAATCTCTCCTAAGGGGAGGAGTACCAAAGATTCACACCACAAGAGATGAAGGTGGATTAGGACCTACCCTAGGAAGAGAGTTGAGTGCTACATTTGGTGGAGGAGAATTGGGAGAATGGGGAGAAGAAGAGTCACTTAAGTTTGTGATGGAGAGGAAGTCATGTCTATTATTTCTTCATTTTCTACTTATTTATCCTTCTCTTCTTTTGTTTTCCTTTGAAGGTCATCTTTGTACATTTTCTCTAGAATTCCTTTCTTTGAAGGATCCTCATCACCACCTCTTTATTGACATGGGATCATTTTTTGAGCAAAGGAAGATGATAGTAGAGTGGAAGATGATGGTACTTGGATACTTTCCCTTGATGTTGAGTATCTTGAGGTTTCAGAGGCATAGTGGCATTTTTTTTGTAGTCTTCCTAGCCACCAAGTATTGATCCCTCTTGATTACCATTACTATCTTGGTATCAATTCTTTAATCTCCCAAATTCTCCAATCCATTAACAAAATAGGTTGTGTTTTTACATGATTCACAAAAAATGGATCTATCAAGTCTAGTTCATCATTCTCAATGCCTAAGACATTCTAATTCAATCTAAAAGTTATATTTTTTCTTGAGAGATAACCACATCTAGTTGCTTCTTCGGACATGTAAGCACCAAAATCTGCAAACAGCTTAAACTTCAACACTCATTAGCATGGGTTAGTTCAAACTATGCAAATATAATAGTGCTCCTATGAAATAATCCATCATGCCTAAAAAATGTAAGTAAAATAACAACATAAACTAATTGAAAGCTTAAAGAAGCACAATGTATACCTATTCCATAGTGGATTGGTCCTACTTTGATATGAAAAGTAGCCCTTTCCCAACCCTTGACAAGATCAATGATAAAAATTCCTTGAAGATCTGCTATGCCAATGAAGATGGTGGATTCAAATGCATGAAATTGTGGATACTAGACTTGTGCATAAGATTGTGTCCTATAATAATAAGAGAAGCCTCTTATTTATAGATAAGATTGAGAGAAGAAGAGACAAAATGGATGAATGTGGGACTAATCTTGAGCCAATGATAAGATGACACTTGTCAAGAGGTGAGAGGATGAAGGGTGAGCACATTTTGACAAATGTGCCATTAAATGACATTAGTTGGCTTTTCAAATTTGAAAGTTGGCTTGTTTGAGGGAGAAGAAAGGGTCTTAAATGCCAAGTGGGATATATGTAAGAGAGGAGTTAAATGCTTTATTGGAAGGACACCTCCCTTTTGGAGGGATTTTCAAATTTGGAAGAATATTCTCTTTTTATGCCAAGTTGAGAAAAAATGAAGATTTAATAAATTAATTAAATTGATTTATTTGTGCAAGTGGGAAAAGCTAGAGGATGTGACATGGATTAAGATTAGATTTAATCAGGATTTGATTAAATAAGAGGAGGTTAGGTGATTTGACAATTTTGACTTAGATTTTAGGATTTAAATAAATCAAAGTTGAGAGGAGAATGATTTAGACTTAGTTAAATAAAGATTTTGATTTATTTAACTAAAGGGGATGATGCTAGATTAAATTATATAGAGGTTTAATTTATTTAGCTTAATAGAAGAACTTTAGAGATTTAATTAAATAAAGTGAAATATTTAATTAAAATAGAGATAAGGGGATTAATCAAATGATTTATTTAATTAACAGGAAATGATGACTTAAGTAGATAAAATTGATCTATTTAATTAAGAGAGGAAATCAATGAATTTAATCAGCAAGGCCTATTCAACTAAATGGTTAGACAAACAGATGATTCAAGACGGCGTGGTGTTAGAAGCAAACCTGATCGCCAGTGGAATGTCAACACACTTACGGTTTACATTTCCCTCTTTAAGCAATGTAGTTGTTGCGTTGAACGTTAGTCAGCCATGTCTTTCGGACCAAAATTTTAAAAATGTGGTTTTTTCTTGACGCCCCAAATGAAAAAGAAGTGCCATAGCTATACATTGCCCCCTGGCAAGATCATCGGAAAAAAGATTTGATTTGAGGGGTCGACCAGATAAAGAGGTCTGTGATGCAGATGTATGGATGGTTAAGATGATAATGCAAATGAGATGGTTTTTGATTCTTAGAATAACCCAATTCATATTATTCTGCAAACAACCCAAATGATACGTTCTCAGACGGAGATGAAACAATTTGATGATCCTATGATTTTATGGATTGCTTCTTTATACAGCATGTCATAGATTTAACAGATCCATATTATGCAAACGAAGGAAAATGCATGTGAAATGATGCACATGTTTGGATGGTTTGCGATGCAGTGGTGGATGCATCATAAATCAGATGATTAACCATTAGCATGAAAAGAGGAAGAGAAGAAATGAGATGATTAATGTTATTAATCCAACGCCTCAATTCTGTGGCGATCAGAGACGACGACCTTCACTGGGCAATCGTGAATTTGAAAGTGCTACCACCAAGGCCTAGACAAACACATGCTACCCGATGCATCAAGACATAAAGAACCAGGATGGCATTGGACTTTGACTCGGAAATTAGATAGGAGTACTCCTGTTCACACCTGACATATGAAAGCTTATTCAGAATATAGTTCACATATTTCAAATATCTCATACCCAAAAATAGAAAAGCAAGCCTTCCTATGTGGTCAACAAGAAACCCTAAAACACCCTCTCTACAAACCAAACAAATCACGCATGACCAAGGTTATATTACAAGAGTATCTAACAAGCACATCAGATAAAAGATAATGATCATTGCCCCATTCCTTTCCCTCTAAATCCTTTCATTTGGGACATCATCAAAAGGTCATCAAAATGAGCACAATAAGATAAGTCAAAAGGACAAAGATAAAGTAAACAAACAAGCTAATGTTCTTCATACCTCTAACCAAAAAAAATGTTTTTTTAAGGATAAGAACTAAAATGATTGCTAATAGGTAATGCCCATTGTAGGAAGGATACATCCTAGGACATGCTAGTGGATGATGGCACATCGTTTCGTTTATCCAGAGTGTTCTTTCTGATAAATAATGCCACTTGTAGGAAGGATACATCCTAGGACATGATGTTATCAGAAGATTGATTAGGGACTGATTGGATGATGGGATATTGACACAAAGAGTTGACCAACTTGTTTATGTACTGTCCTAGACCTTAGATTTTGATGTTTTGAGTTTTCACTTTCGATCTACTAGACTTGTTTTTGATTGTTTTACCAAAGGTTGAGGATGACGATTTTTTCTTATGAGCGATGTTTATTGTAGGTGAAAGTGAGATGGGATAGATGGATTTTTTCAAATATTTGGATGTTTTTGGAGTTTTTTTAACTGTTTTGAGGTTGTTTTTGGTATTTTCAATATTTTACAAATATTTTGATTTTTTGAATTTTCAAATGTTTTGGGGTTTTCCAAGATTTTGACCAAGAGACTAACCTAAAGACCTATCCTAGGGGCCTTGGGGAGTGATCAATAGATTATCCTTGCCTCTGTTATACACACATAGACCATGTAGTTCAACTGACATAGACTCGATTATTGATGAGATATGAACAAATGGATTGCTAGTTTATTATGACAAACTCCTAAAGGATTGACCTAAGTGTCTTGAGGGATGATCAAAGATCAACCTTGCCTATGTTCAAGGCTCAAAGACCTGTAGTTCAATAGGACGACTCTATTTTTGACTTTTTTGACTTTTTGACCTATTTTAGGATTTTGATATGTTTGAAATGTTTTTGGATTTTCTTCATTTTATGAATGTTTTTGGATTTTCTGATGTTTTTGTATTTTTTGGATTTTTCTGATTTAGGGACTTCAAGAATATACACAAATCTGATCCGATGAGAACATGCTCCCAGTGTGATGCAATAGACTACTCTAATAAAGGTAGGACAAACTAAACTTAAGAATAGGTCGAGTAGTACTAGGAGGCATCATGACATGAACATAGGACCAAGCTATAATGCATATGTCAAAAGAATGATAGATGGTGATATGGATTGTGATGGATGATGGAAGCATAATGGATGCATGATGTAGAACAAGCCATGAAGATCCTAGTGGATGGAAAGTGCTTATTTACACAAGGTACTTGTTTGCCAGGTTTTCACCAAGGTACTTTCCCAAAGCACCACCGAAGTGGTTTTCACTAGAGGACGATTTTTCTCTTTACTGTTTCTGATCCTTTTTCTAATTTTTCTTGGATTTTTTTTTTAATCTTTTTGTTGTCACCAAGATGCCTGTTTGCCAAGTTTTCATTAGGGTGACCATTTTTTAGGACATTTTCTATTTTTTTGTATTTTTGGTTCTATACCTTGGAAGGTTTAGTCATAAAACGTTTTGAGATATGAGTTGTTGATGGGCTCCTACAGAGGCTCACCTTCAGGTGTTGACAACCAATATGCCACTGAATTGTAGCTTGTTGTGATGAAAAAGGGTCCCAACCAATTGGGTTCAAACTTTCTTTTGCTGTCTGGGTTTGGGACATTTTTTTGATTCTCTTTTAGCACAAGTTCTTTGACCTGGAAGGTTCTGCTCCTAATCTTCTTATTATAGTTTTGCTTGAGTCAGTTTTGATACACCTACAAGTGGTTTAATGCCTCTATTCATCATTCATCTAGCAATTCCAGCTCATTTAGTTGTGATACATGGTATTCCTCATCCGTGATGAGATTCTACAATGATATTCTCAGTGACGGGAGCTTGATCTCAATGGGGAGTATGGCTTTTGATCTGTAGACCAAGGAGAAGGGGGTGGCACCTATGGGTGTGTAGATACTAGTTGGATAGGCCCAGAGGGTGGGATTTAGTTTGAGATGTCAATCATGGTCAACTTCATTGACCATTTTCTTGAGGATTTTTAGAATGGTCTTGTTTGTAGCCTCAGTTTGGTCATTTCCTTGGGGATAATACGGAGTAGAAAAATGATGTTGGATTTTGAATTTGTAGCATAGGTCACAGAATCTTGATTTTTAAATGGTGTCCCATTATCTGAGATAATGACTTGTGGGACACCATAGTGGCATATTAAGTAGTTTAGGATGAATTTTGATATCTGCTTTATATGTCATTGGTATGGCTTCCACCCACTTTATGAAGTACTTGGTGGTAGTAATGATAAACTTGTGGCCACTGGATGAGGTAGGGGTGATTTTTCCAATGAGTTCAAGCCCCCACTATGAAAATGGATGAAGCTCTTGAGCTAGTTTATGAATGAGGTTTCCATTCTGCTGACATTGTAGACACCTTCTAACATAGTCATGTGCTTCTCTTTCCATAGTAGGCCAATAGTATCCCATCCTTAGCAACTTCTTGGCCAAGGTCATACCACTCAAGTGTGAACCACATATGCCTTTATGCACCTCGGTTAAGGCGGTCAATGCCTCCTCAGTGTTAAAGCAACATAATAGGGTTCCTTCTATGCTCCTATGGTAAAGGGTATTTCCTAGGATGACAAACTGGGATGCTTTCTTGACAAAGGTTTTCTTAAGGTTTGAGGTTATGTTACCTGGGAGGACTCCTATTCTCAGATAAGTGTATATGTCATGGTACTAGGGATCACTAAGACCAACGATTTTGCACACAAATTTTGACTTCGGTACCTTGAATGCAGGTACAAGAAGCTACTCTACCAAGAATTCATGCTTTGGGACATTGTGAGGGATATCCAATAGGGATCCAATTGTCACTATAGCATCTTCTACTCTGTTATTTTCTCTAGGTATATGCTCGAATGTGATCTCAATGAAGGACTCCTTAAGAAACTTGACCAATTTCTTTTATGGAGTTAGTTTGTTGTCTTTAGTCTAATATTCATGATTCACTTGATTGATTATTAGCTGTGAATCTTTGTATACCTTAAGAGCCATGATATGCCACTGCACTGCTATTCTGAGTCCTATGGTTAGAGTCTCATATTTTGTGATATTGTTTGTGCAAGGAAATGCCAACTTGTAAGATCTTGGTATGCAGTCTCCCTGGGGGGTGATGAAAAGACCCCGGCTCCCCACCCATGTTGTGTGTAGGAGCCATCAAATTAAAACTTCCAATGGTCTTCTATGCTCAATTTGAAAATAGATTCATCAAGGAACTCTAAAATTAGTAGATTCTCTGAGTACATTGGTGCTTTTGCTAATTGGTCTGCAATAGCTTTCCCCTTTATAGGCTTTTGTTCCACATACTCAATGGAATATTCTGATAGGATCATGACCCATTTGGCCATCCTTCCTGTGAGCACTTCCTTGGAGAGTAGGTACTTGAGTGGGTCAATCTTGGAAATAAGCTTATTTTTTGTGTTAACGTGTAGTGTCTGAACTTTTGTGAGGCAAACACCACTACTAGATAAGCTTTTTCAATGAAGGAATAGTTTAACTCATGCCCTACCATGGTTCGGTTGATGTAATAGATGACCCATGGGGGAATTGGTGCCAATTTGATGTGAAAATTGGCCCTTTCCCAATTCCTAAGATGTAAGCGTGATATGTTAATGAGGTTGATCCACTTTGTTGATAAAGGATGAAAGCTCCAAGCCAAAAATATGAAAAAACCTAACTAATAATTCAATGATAATAGATGAAATTTAAGAAATATTTGATCATGGTAACTTTGCATAAATTGTGGATGATCAAATGAGGATATGAGCTCTTTATTTAAAGATTGCCAAATGGATGAATGTCCAAATTTGAGCAATGTGGGACTAACATTCATCCAATGGCATGATGCCACTTGTCAATCTATGAATGGATGAAGGATGTGCAAGATTTGGGGATTGTGCTAATAAATGCATATTTTTGAATTTCAAATTTGTTGAAATGACTTGCAAGAGGGAATGAAAATTGCAATAAATGCCACTTGGCTCAAGGAAAAGGACATGTAAGATGAATTTATTGACTTGTTGGATGTACATGTTGACTTGGAATTTTTGAATTCAAATTGAGAGAATATTCCAAAAGATGCCTTGTGAGAAAAATGGGGATTTAATAAATGAATTAAATCTATTTTCATCTGCAACTTGCAAAATCTAGAGGATGGGACATGGGATTAGATTAAATTAATCAAGGGTTAATTAATTTAATGAGAGAGGTTAGATGATGTGACCTATTTGACTCAAATTTATGGATTTATTTAAATCAAATAAGAGAGGAATATGATAAGAGATTAAATAAAGATTTTTGATTTATTTAATTGAGAGAGATGGTGTTAGATTAAATCAAAATAAGGTTTTAATTTATTTAATTTAATGGATAGACTTTAGAGATTTAATCAAATAAAATTTATTATTTAATTAAATAGGGATAATTAGATCAGATGGATTGATTTAATTAACAAAAGAGACTGACTTAATTAGATATAAATGATTTATTCAATCAAGAGAGGAATATTGATGAATTTAATCAAATAAGGGTGTTTGATTAAATGGTTAGACCAAGGGATGATTCAGGGTGAAATGATGTTAGTAGTTGGGATCAGATGCACATAATGTGAATCGGTATATTTTACGTGCCTACATTTTGCCCCTGTTTGAAGCAATGCACTCGTTGCGTTGGTTCATAGAATAAATGTTCTCGATTGAAGCCCAAAATTTTTGATACTTTAAAAAATTTCCCCACTGCTGCCTTGCGAGAGAAAACATGCCATTATAATGCCCCCTCGAGAGATTGGACAAAAATTTCAATTTTTGGGTGATCTCACGAAAAAAGAAGAAAAAGTACCCGTCAAGTCCGAAAAGGCTCCGGGATGCTAAAAACATGTCAAAACATAATAAAATGATGAAAACCAAGCCTCAACAGACAAAAACTAGTTCAAGGGTACAAAACCCTACCAGGACAGCCAATCAGGGTGAAAAAAACACTAATTTTTAGGCTTAAAAGGGGCCCGAGGGGTCACTTTCAAGTCATTTTCAAACACCTTGAATAGCAACTTTGAAATTTTAGCTTTGACCCTCCAACGATATGGCACAACGACAACTTCCCCTACACATCACTAATCGATTTCAGACGTACTAGCGGCCACCTGACATCGGGGCACCGGTATGTGATCCCTATCCAAGCTTCATTTTTTCATTTAATGCTCCATTTAATGCTTCAAAGAGTCGGTCCGCGTGCAACGTCGCTATATGGCGCCGCTCGGCAATCAAACTGCACCGCGTGGTGAGATTTTGTGCCGCAACGGTGTAGTTTAGAGTTTAAAAACTGCGACGCTGAGCTTGGGGCTGGTGGAGCGGTTTGACAAAGTGTGATGCGACGGCCCAAATTTTTCCCAAACCGCGCCGCTAGATGAGAAAGTGCACCGCGGTGATGCTATTTTTCTCTTTTAAGCCCTAGCATCAGAGTTTGATTAGAAATCAAACTACAATGCCATCATAAATTACATCACTGGAAAAGTTTTTTGAATGCTCGATAAGGAATTTTTCAAAAAATTTAACATGGTGACCTGCCTTGATGTAGGACGTGGTGAGAGAGCTCTACTCTCGAGAGGATAGGTCGCGGGATTTGGTTGGCTTCTTGCGGGACCTGAGCGACAGGGACCAGGATTGACCCTGGATTGCAGGGTTGTGGCATATTGTGTACGCGGCGCCCATGCGCACTCACCTAGGGATGTTGTCAGCGCTGGTCGAGAGGTGGCATAGCGAGACGTCTTTGAGTTCTGCCACAATAGCATGGTTTACAATTTTTGGGAGATCTTGATTTTTGCTAAAATCACATATTTTTAGAAAATATAATGATTTAAGCCTTGAAATGTTCCATTTAAAGTATTCCAATTGAAGAGGGTTTGATCAAACCACCTTAGACCAAGCCCCCTTAGATAGAACCCCACTAGTTTTAAACCATACCTATAACAGAGTCTCCTTTATACCTATCAAAATGCTGATAAAAAACCACTTTTGATTTAGCTTTTAGGGGATCAAATGAATTCATTTTAAATTTATTTTTTGTAAGTATGTATTCCCTATTATAAGCTTCCAAAAAAGTATAATTCTAATAAAGTTTAATTTGATTATTATATTTATTTTTCATTTCTTGTGAATGTAGGTTTTTCACCAAAAATTAAGCTCTTTGTTTTGTACAGGTGGAAAAATAACATATTATCAAAAAAAAAAAATTAAAAATATGAGTACACCAGATATTTAAGTCCTTGATCCAATAAAAAAGAAAAATTAAATTTTGATACATACAAAAAAAGTTACGCATTATACGCTCATGCTATGTTTAAATTGTAATTGGTTTGACTTTGAAAATTGATTAAAGAAAAAATATTAAATAAAAAACTATCTAACCAAGTGGAAACACTAGATATCAGAGTTACAAATCTAAATTTGAAAGACTTAAACTTTAATCCTTCATAGAAAAAATGTTGTGTTATACAGTGAGCATCACTTTTTAGCTGCTATAGGAGCTAGAAAGTGAAGATTTAGTTAAAAACATTTATTTTAGTGTCTATTTTGGCCAAAAATTGTAAACCACTATTATAGGATCACCCCTTTGTTTCATCTCCCCATTGGCGAGGCCACCGTCACTCTAGAGGATGTTTGACGGATTTTGCGATTGCCTATTCATGGTCAACGGGCGATTTTTGATATGGATGAGGGGCGCGAGGCCTGCCACAGAGTCCTTGCCACACGGGACATTATTTTCTACGAAGGATAGATAGAGCTTGAGTGACATAGGATCCTGGTCCCTCCCTACCGCTGGGTGATTGCAGCTATCATTTCAGGCCTTGTTGCCCTAGACAGATGAGGGTAGTACTTCAATCCCACCTGGGGGTATTTCTGGGAGTAGATGGTCCAAGACATATTAGTTTGTTTTTCTTGGGGACCTATTCTTCTTGCTTCATTATACAGAGACCTCCATGAGTATGTCTACATGGACGGCAGAGCACTCGGAGTAGCGGTGACCCTACTTCACAAATGTTTGGGCATGGGAGCACATTGTTGTGCAAGACCCACATGTCATTTCAGTTTCAATGTTGCCAGACAATCCCCTCATGGCCCGATACAGAGGCGGTGTGTCCTTTACACACACCGATGAGCACGAGATCCCCTACTGGAGGTAGGTCTTGGATGAGATGTTGGTTTTCACCTAGCGACCGTACCTTGGTCGACCTGGATGGGCCGATGATGTCAATCAACTATTATTGCTGCTAGAACTGGTATATGTAGGGGCAGGAGCTTACTATGATTGAGAGGTACCTGCCCGGGCACGTGCAACATTAGTTCAGAGAGCCACAAGATCATTCCGATGACGATTATGTAGCCATCTTCACCCGCACCATGACACAGGTTTCATGGGGGCGGTACATTCCTGCCTCAGAGGTAGTGGACAACTTTAGGTAGTTGGTGGCCCGACCGTGGGCTTATGATTAGGGTTTAGCAGATCCAGGTACCACTCAGGCCTATAGGGATTGGTTCTGACCTCCACTTCGGTTGACTATTCCAGGTGTAGACCCAGATCTATGGAGAGTTAGAGGCAGAGGGGGAGGACAAGGCCGAAGAGCTGAGATTCAATAGGACCCACCTTTTGTGCCTCTAGTCCAACCAGGGAATGGAGATGTCCATATGTAGGATCAACAGCAGGAGCCACCATGAGATGAGGATTAGCCTCGGGTGCAGCCATAGGTGTAGCTAGCAGGACAGGCAGATGCTCGAGATGCACTGATTGTACAGTTATAGGCTTAGATCCAGGCCATGACAGTCGAGAGAGATCAGGCGAGGGCTAAGAGAGAGTAGCTTAGAGCTGAGAGGGACTAGGCCGTGCAACATAGATAGGCTGTAGAACTATAGGCAGCTATTGAGCTAGGTCGGAGATAGTAGATAGAGAGCATGATAACCTCTTCCTCCCAGGGTACAGTGTCAGTTCGATCGTATAGGGATGTCGTTCGAGAGGAAGAGTATTATCGACGGTTTTATCATGAGGCCGTACCCAAAGCAGAGCGAGTCCCAAAGTATTTAGAGTGGGCTAGCCATAGACCAGCAGAGGGTCACGGTGACAGAGGCAAGGGAAACATTCATAGGGATCGAGCCTGATCAAGATGATATGATACTTTTTGTGCTTTATGGGCTCATTTTTTATAGCCTGGTGGGCCTTTTGTACTGATTGACACATATGTACAGTGATCTGATTTATTTTGTACTATGACAGTTGCGTTGTTGATATATATATATATGATCCAATGATGATTTTGATGTGATGTAATGTAATATGAATGTAAAGTGATGAGATGATGTCATGATGTTATGCAAATATATATGTCAATGAATTAAATGCCTATATATTTATTGTTTATGATTATGCAAAAAATTTTATGAACTACTTTTGTTTATGCGATGATTTATCTGATAGGTGGTAATGTGAAATGGTTATGAAATGCAAATGAATGTTATGCGATGATTGATATAATGCCATACGATGCAATGTAATGGGTGAAATGCAATGAAATGGATGCACCTATCTATGAAGAATGTCTATGATAACCTATTTATATGATGATTGAAATGCAATGTGTATGTTTCCTATATGATATGTTTATGCAATATGCTAATGATTTGTGGATGGAAGATCGATGATGATGATGGTGATGATGATCAACTGTCATAGTACCTTGTTAGCGCAGTTAGCAAGGAAAGAAGAAGTCATTTCAACAAGACACAAGATGATGCCAATGCAAATGATGATGATGATGATTACTTGCCAACGAATTGGGATTTTCAAAGGGCCAAATTTTCTTATGTTTGATAACACATGTGGTACGATGCATCAAGGTATAGGAAACTAGGATGGCATTGTACCTAGTGTGATGGACTTTGACTTGACAAGAAAATAGGAGTATTCTTGCTCACACCTGACATATAGAAACATTGCTAGGATGCACTTCAAAAGTTTCAAATAGCTCGGACCAAAACACGAAAAGGTAAACCTATCCATGCAATAGTCAACAAGTTGCCCAAAACCTCCTCCATACGTACCTAACAAAGTAAGTATTCTCCAAGGTTATATTACAAGAATGTCCAACAAGCACAGCAGACAAAAGATAATGATCATTGCCCCATTCCTATTTCTCTAATCCTCTTGCTCAGATATCATCGAGAAGTCCTTAGAATGAGTGCAATAAGATAAGTCAAAAGATAAAGAAAAAGTTAACAAACAAGTTGATGCTCTTCAATACTGCTAACCAAAGGAGGATGTGTTTTCTAAGGATAAGAACTGAAACTTATTGCCAAAAGATAATGCCCATCGTAGGAAGGATTCATCCTAGGACATGTTAGTGGATGGTGGCACATCAGTTCGTTTATCCAAAGCATTCTAAAAGATGATTAATATGAGACCAATTTGGATGATGAGTTACCGATACAAAGAGATGACCAACTTACTTATGTACTGACTTAGACCTAAGACATGATGTTTTTGAGTTTTACTTTTAACCTGCTAGACTTGTTTCTAACTGTTTCACCAAAGGTTGAGGATGATGATCAACTTATTATGAATGGTGTTATTGCGGGTGCAAGTGAGATGAGACAGATGGATTTTTTCAAATATTTCGATGTTTTTGACATTTTTGCAATGTTTTGAGGCTATTTTTGGTATTTTTTGAGATTTTTTTGAATTTTTTATTTTTTAATTTTCAATGTTTTTGGGATTTTTGAGATTTTGACCAAAGAGACTAACCTAAAGACATAATATAGGGTCTCGGGGCTGATGAGTAGATTAACTTTCCTACGTTATACATCACGAGAGACCATGTAGTTCGGTAACGACATATTTATAGATGGCGATATACATGATGAGATGTTAATTTATTATGAAAGCCGGACGCTCTAAAGGGCGACCTAAGAGTCGAGGATGATCAACCTTTCCCTCGTTCAAATTTCGGAGGGCAAGTAGTTTACAAGAGACAACTTTTGACCTTTTTAGTGACTTTTTTATTTTGTTTGAAGTTTTGATATGTTTGATCATTTGGTTTTGGTTTTGATATTTTAGTTTTAGTCTTTGATGTTTTGGTTTTTTATTGCTTAGGGATGGGCTGGGTAGGTACTAGGAAGGATCGCGAATGTAAATAGGATAAGCTATAGATGCGAATCAGTGGATGAGTGATGGATGGATGAATGTAGAACAAACTGCTTAAGATCCTTGTGGATGGAAAGTGCTTATTTACACAAGGCGCCTGTTTTCCAGGTTTTCACCAAGGTACTTGTCCAAAGTGCCACCGAAGTGGTTTTCACTCGAGGATGATTTTTTTCTCTTTACTAGCCCCTTAGTCCTTTTTCTAATTTTTTGGATTTTTCTCTTTTAATACCGAATGGCTATTTGCGGGTTTTAGCGAAGTAGCCATTTTTCAAGACTATTTTTCTAATTTTGGATTTTTTGGTTCTATACCTTGAAATATTTAGGCATAAAACTTTTTGAGATGAGAGTTATTCATGGGCTCTTATAGAGGTTCCCCTTTAGGTGTTGATAACTGATATGCCCTTGACTTATAACTTGCTATGATGATGAATGGTCCCAGCCAATTGGGTTCAAACTTGCCTTTGCTACTTGGGTTTGGGACATTCTTTTGATTCTCTTTTAATACCAGTTCTCCAACTTGGAAGGTCTTGCTTCTGATTTTCTTATTGTAGCTCGCTTTTGAGTTCTATTTATGATAGACTTGAAAATGATTCAAGCATCTATACAGCATCATCATCTAGTAGCTCTCCGGCTCAGTTAGTCTGATACTTGGTACTCTTCTGTCGGTGATGATATAGAGGTTTTGCGATGATAATATCTGCCCGAGGGATGGGAGCTCTCGATCTTAATGGGAGTATGATTTACGATCCAGACCAGGAGGGTGGCTAGTGGGTGTGTAGATGCTAGTTTGATAGGCCCAAAGGTGGGATTAAGCTGCAAATTCCAGTCACGACCTGCATTATTGACTATTTTCTTGAGGATTTTCAAAATGGGTTTGTTTGTAGCTTATGCTTGGCCATTGCCTTGGGGATAGTATGGGGTGGAGAAGTGATGTTGGATTTGGAATTTCTCCACTGCAGTCCACAAACCTCTGATTTTTTGAATGGTGTCCCATTATTTGCAGAATGGCTTGTGGAACACCATGGCCGAATATGGATAGTTCCAGAATGAACTTTGGGGTCTTCTTCAGTTATGTACATCATGGGTATGCTTCCCACCCCCACTTAGTAAAGTACTACATTTAGGTTATGATAGATTTGTGGTGCGTTGATGGAAATTGAGCATGCAGTTTTTTCCAATGGATCAATTTACTTGTGAAAGGGCCTTGGTGCTGATGATAGGATGGGCTCGCGGGCGCAGGAGCATGGATGAGGTCCCCATGCTATTGACATTGTAGACACCTTCTAGCATAATCATGTGCTTCATGTTCCATTGTGGGCCAATAATACCCCATCCTAAGGAGTTTCTTGGCTATGGTCATTCCAGTCAAGTGTGAACCATAGATATCATTGTGTACTTTAGTTAGGGTGGTTAATGCTTTCCCTCAACATTTAAACAGTAGTAGGGTTTCCTTATATGTAACTTCTACAATATCACAGTGTATCACCTAGGATGACAAATATGGATTCCCTTTTTAACAAAGGTTCATTTTGGGTTTGATGGTAGATCGAATTTACATGACTCCCTATTGAAGGTATGTGTAAATGTCATGATACCAAGGATCACGGGATAGCGATTTCACAAAATTCTGGTACCTCGAATGCGGGCATGAGAAGCTACTCTATCAGGAATTCATATTTTGGAATGTTGTGGGGGATATCTAGTAAGGATCCAATTGTTTCCATGGCATCTGCTGCTCTGTTGTTGGTTCTAGGAATCTGCTCAAATGTAATTTCGTTGAAGGATTCTTTGAGAGTCCACCAATTTCTTGTATGGAGTGAGCTTGTTGTCCTTGGTTTGATATTCATCATTCACTTGATTTATAATGGGTTGAGGAATCTCTATACTTTGGGGATCACACTACTTGCATTTTGAGACCTATGGTCAAAGCCTCATATTCTAGTATTGTGGTGCAAGGAAATGCTAGTTTGTAAGACCTTGGTATGAAATCCCCTTGTGGTGTGATAAAGAAAACACCAGCTCTTGATCCATGCTGCGTGTATGAGCCATCAAAGTATAGTTTCCAATGGTTAGCTACGTTGAGATTGAAAATGGATTCATCGGGAAACTTTGAGATAAGAGGGTTCTCATAATAGATTGGTGCTTCTTCCAGTTGGTCCACAATGACTTGACCTTTGATTGCTTTCCTCTCCACATATTCGATGTCATATTCTGACAGTATCATCACTCATTTTTGCATTCTTCCTATGAGCATTACCTTTGATAGTAGATACTTGAGAGGATCAATTTTAGCGATGAGTTTTATTTTATGTGCCAACATGTAATGTCTAAATTTTTGTGATGCAAACACTACTACGAGGCAGGCTTTCTCAATGAATGAATAGTTTAGCTCATGCCCAACCATTGTTCTGCTGATGTAATATATAACCCTTTATGTTCCATTTTCCTCATGCTGAGCTAAAAGAGCTCCAAGGGCTGTTGCTGTTGCTGACATGTATAAGATCAATGGTTTCTTTGGGATGGGTGGCATTAAGAATGGTGGTGTTAGTAAGTATTTCTTGATCTTATTGAATGCCTCTTTAGACTTGCTATCCCATTTGTACACTACTCCCTTGTGGAGTAGGTGAGAATATGGGTTCTGTTTGTCCACCATTTGTGCTATGAATTGTCAGATGGATTGGAGTCTGCCTTGGAGACCTCTCAATTGTTTTAATGTTTTTGGTGCCTCCATCTCGAGGATTTCTTTTACTTTTGTTGGATCCACCTCGATGCCTCTCATTGACACTATATATCCTAGCAATTTTCTTGATTGTACGCCGAAGATGCACTTCTTTGGGTTTAGTCTGACCTTGTACTCTTCGAGTCTATCAAAGATGGCACTTAGGGTTGCTATATGATCTTTTCTCTTTCTTGACTTAGCTAGAATGTTGTCATCATAGTCTTCAACTATTTTATGAATCATGTCATGGCCCTTTGATATGTTACTACTGTGTTTTTTAAGCTGAATGGCATCATGTTCCAACAGTATGTCCCCCATGGACAAGTGAAATATGTTTTATGTTGGTCCTCCTTAGCTATCATGATCTAATTGTACCCTGAGAATCCCTCCATTAGTGACAGCATCTCATGTCCCGCTATCATGTCTACTATCATGTTGATGTTGGGGAGCAGGAAGTCATCCTTTAGACATGCCTTGTTCAAATTGCTGAAGTCTGTGCAGATTCTGATATTTTTGCTAGGTTTTGAAATAGGTACTAAATTTGACACCAATTATGGATAATCTATTGGTTGGATGAATCCTGCATCTAATAGCTTTTTTAACTCCATTTTGACTAGCAGGGCAATTTGAGGGTGCATTTTTTGAAGCTTTTATTTGATAGGATTTGCTTCTGGATACACTGCTAAGTGATGAACCATAGTCTCTAGATCAAGCCCTGGCATGTCATTAATACTCCATGTGAAGTTTATTTGTCTTTCCCTTAGGAATGCTGCTAGGAGCTCTTGCTCTTTTGATAGTAGTGATTTTGCATAGAATGTGATATGCGGGGTCTCCTCTGTTCCTAGGTTGACAGGATTGCATTTTTTTGCCAAGATTGCTGACTTTTCCTGATGAGTAGCTCTTAAAGGAAGATTGAATCCCCCATCCTTGGGAACCTCAGAGAGGTTTTCGCCGTTGGATGAATCCTTTCTTTTTACTTTTTTCTTGTCAGAGAGTGCCACAATGTGGTTTTCACTCAAGGAGTTGGATATTATTCTTAATTGCTCACTTTTGCGATTGAAGGATTCAATCATTTCCCCATAATAGGCATGTGTGTCCAACTCTATTATAAACCCTGCTTTATGGTCCCCATCTGGAATGTTATCCCGCAATCCCATGAATTCTAAGAGTGCCTCATTGTTTTCAAATGTATAGAGAACTGGTGGTCCTCGTTGGTCATAGTCGATGAGTTGGAGATATACTAGGTGAATCTCATGATTTTGTTGGCCTGGTTCAAAGGATAGGGTACTAATCATGCAAAGAGTGGTATCCTCAAATAGCCTAGTTTGATTGGTCATGGTATCCTTGTCATCACTACTATTATAAATGTCGGTTATAAAGTTATGCATGTCTCTACCTCTAGATATTAGTAAACGTACTT
>VDFB02050399.1:0-15041 GCA_007258455.2 Sequoia sempervirens
AAATCTATGCCTTCCACAAGTATGAGTAGCCTTTACACACAAGCCTTGCTTTGTTCTAACCACTTATCCATTCTCATTCAACTTAATTCTAAATACCCACTTTGATCCAATAATGTTTTTATTTGTTGGTCTTGGGAATGAAATGAAAAAAATTGTGGTGGTCTTTCTTTCACTTCTAGGGTTTTGGACATAAAAGGAGAAAGACTAATTTCCAACCTTTCACTCAAGAACAAAATCTTGAGATTTTAGTGCAAATGAGATTGAGATCTAGAAAAGGTATTGTTCTAGGGATTGAATGATGTATAATGAGGGGTTCACCACCAAGTGTAAACTTGGAAAACACAATGAGTTGGAAAACACAATGAGTTGGAAAACACAGTGTGATATGCAAACAAATGCTAAATGACCTAAAAAAATACAAATGAGACAAAACAAAAAGCTATAAAACTGAAAGTGTGCACTTTGAAACTTGTTGGAGATGCAATGGAGCTCTGAAATCTTGAAAATGCTAACTTTTAACCCTGGTGGGACTCATTCGCCATTCTAGGCGAATCAGCCCCAGTTCTGGATTTTTGCACAGAAGTGGGTTTTGGACAAATGCGTATCCAAATCTGTAAAAATCTCTGAAAAACACCTAGATTGGGACTCATTCTCCACTTGTTGTCAATGAGTCTAGTTTGGATTTTCTATAAATTCAAAGTTTGGATCTACTCTTCTCGGTTCGCTCAATCTGTCCCTCTAGGTGTCCATATCTGAAACAATAATTTTCGAGACTATAAGTGACTTTTAGTGAATATTTTGTCCTTGCAAGTAGGGAGATGGCTGCAAAAAGTTTGAAACCTATTCTTCAATCATCTCCAAGCCTTCAAAGCGCCTAGATCTATAATCACAGAAAGAAAGAGAATGAAAGTGTTGATTGTTAAGGAATAGGGGTTTGCCTTGGTCAAAACCCTTTTAGGTAATTAAACCAAGATGATGAAATAAAATAATGAAGCATGAACATGAATTAATGCAATTAGAACCTTTCCACGATGATGGATCTTGAATTGTTGTAACAATGGATGAATAATCTTCCCTTGAATTCCTTCGAAATGATCTTGAATGCTATATTGATGACCTTGTGAAGACTTAGAGTGCTTAACTCTTGCTTGCTTGACTTGACAACTTGAATACATGATGAAATAGTGATTTTGAATCTTGTTTATATAGGCAATCCACTCACATGACCGTTAACTTGATCCCCAAGACCGACATAGGAAAATTTTGAATTAAAAACCCACTTTTTCACACTCAAACTTTGAAAATAGCTCAAATGGGACTCATTCACCATCCTAGGTGAATGGGTCCCATAGGGGCTATTTTGCTAGCTCGGATGTCGGGTATTGAAGAAATTAGGTTTATATGTTGATTTTATCAAGTTTTTGATCTAAATATGCCTTCGAATGCACAATATGGGGTCATAGGGGCCTATTATTGATGATATTAAGGTCATAAATGTAAAAGGGCCTAAAATCAAATGTGAAAGTGCAAATAAATATACTTTACAACACGAAATTAAGACAAAATTGGGTCTATTTAGCTTAGAATGGCCCTAAATCTCATGTGAATGTGTAAAAAAAATTACAAAACTAGATTAGGTCCACTTGATTTACAAGCCCCCTAAATTTAATTTGAAGATGTAAATAAATACATTTTACAACATTAAATTAGGGAAAAGCTAAGTTAATTTAGCTTAAAACAGGCTCAAGACCTAATGTGGATGTGAAAAACACCTTACAACACTAGATCAAGGTGGCATTAAGTCCAATTTATCTTGAATTAAACAAGGTGCACTTTTTTCTACACTACAAGGACCGATTCCCAAGTTTGATTCTTCTCAATCCACATAAGTTCTTCTTTCATAGCGTCCATCCAGTGTTCATCTTTACATGCTTCACTTACATTCTTCAGTTCAATCTCAAAAAATAAACATAGATTTACATCAGCAACAACTCTACTTCTTGTCAATACACCTTTTGTCTTATCTCCAATGATCTGACTTTCTGAATGATTCTTCTATACATATCTAGGTGTCTTAGGGGTAACCACTGGAGCTTCTTCTTCTCTTTCATTTTCTTCATTCTACTTTTCTAGCTCATCCCTTTCCTGTTCTTCCACAATTTCTTCAATTCTTACGCAATCAGGGTCATTTGATACATATCCATCAATATTAATTGAATTCTTCATTATTTCATCAACCTTGACTTTTACACTTTCAACAATCTTTCCCAATCTTTTATTTAAACATATGTAGGCTTTGCTTTTAGTAGAATATCCAAGAAAAATGCCTTCATCACTTCTTGCATCAAACTTTCCTAAAGTTTCTTCATCTCTTCTGATATATCATTTTCTTCCAAATACCTTGAAATACTTAACAGTAGGAATTCTTTCAAACCATGGCTCATAGGGGGTCATTTTATTATTTTCTCTTGCTTGAACACAATTGAAAACATAAATAGTATTATGAATAGCTTCTCTCCAGTAGACTTCTGGTAAAACACCCTTAGTAATCATTGATCTAGTGGCCTCTTGAACTATTCTATTCTTTCTTTCAACAACTCCATTTTCTTGAGGAGTTCTCAAACCAAATAACTATCTCTTTATTCCATGCACTTCACATAACATATTAAACTCATGGGAGGTGAATTCTCCACCTTGTCAAAACTTAAGCATTTTATCCTCAAATTCACTTCATTTTCAAACATAGCTTTGAATGTCTTGAATCTATCTAATGCATATAATTTCTCTCTACGAAATGTAACCCATGTATACCTAGAATAATCATCAATCAAAAGCATAAAGTACCTTTCACCTTATATACTTCTCACTCTTGTAGGACCACAAAGATTTGTATGAATTAAATCCAGTAGTCCAGTTGTGTATTGTTTCTTTGATTTGTAATGGCTTCTAGCTTGCTTTCCAAACTAACAATTCTTGCAAATAACATTGATAGGCTTTGTAATCCTTGGTAGATCTCTCATGGCCTAAACTACACTAATCCTCTCCAAATTATCAAAATTCATGTGACACATTCTCTTATTCCATAACCAATTGTCATTAATCTAAGTCATAAAGCATCATCCATCAACACCTTTATGTTGATAGATATTTCCTTTAGATTTCTTTCCTACAACAATCATTGTTCTGGATCCTTTTCGGATCTCACATCTCTCATCCTCAAACACAAGATTATATCCTTTACTTCACATTTGTCCAACACTCAAAATATTATGCCTTAAACCCTTAACATAGTAGATATCATCAATATTATACTTTCCATCAAAACTTATTGAACCTATCCCACAAATTTTAGCACCAACATCATCTCCAAACATAACCAAACCTCAATCATATTTTTCAAGTTTGAAAAACTTACTCTTATCACCAATCATGTGATGTGAACAACCACTATCAACAACCCAATACTTATTTTCATGTTTACCATGTAGGGAAGAGATCATAGTGCCTTCATTTATCTCCTTCTCTAGAGGGAATTCCTTCACCTATTTTTTAGGATTAGAAAAAGTAGGTTCATCCATTATAACCAAGAAAAAGCATTCATTTTCATCAAGATCTTCATAATCAGAATCTTCATCAGATTTACTAGCATTCTCATTCACATAATATACTCTATTGATCTTCTTTCCTTTCTTTACTTTCACATATCTTTGTTTATTCCTCTTAGCTCTTTCCAAAAACTTTGTTGCATTATAGCCTATTTCTCCATAACTAAAGCATTTAAAGGGTAACTTCCCTTCATACTTGTTGGAGCCTTTCTTCATCCTTCTCACAAAGTTAGCTTCTATTTCATCAAGATTTTCTTCATTCGGATCTTTAGCTTTTGTATCCTTAAAGGAAATCTAATTTGCATCCATTCATTCAGCTTTCCCATCTCATAAGATGTCAGAGATCCGAACAACAGATCTTTAGTGTACGTCTTATAGTCTATACTTTACTCAATAGCACACACCTTTTTGCTATAAGCATCAGGGAAAGTTCTAAGAATCTTCTTTGCAATCCTGGTTTCATCTACAGTAGCGCCAAGTCCTCGCATTCCAGCTACTATCTCATCTAATCTCTATACATAAGCTTTAAGATTCTCACCTTTAGGCATATGTAGGAGCTCAAACTTTGTTTCGAAATTCTACAATTTTGCCTCTTTGACTCTTTCATCACCTTCATGCACCCTTTCCAAAGCATCCTAGACTTCCTTAGAAGTCTTCAAATTATGAACCTTAATCAACTCAGAATGTACAAGACTATTCTTGAAAATTTATTTCGCCTTATTGTTTGCTTCATGTGCCTTGATCTCATCAGTTGTACTTAGACCATAGTAGGAGGAATGTGAGGATTCTTGTAAGCGTTCTCCAAAACATATCCACAAAACTCTAGATATTCTTCCATCAATATTTTTGAGATAGCATAATTACTTCTATCAAACCTCAAATAATCATAATTAACTTTGGCATCCATCCTAAACCTTCCTTAAGCAGTTAAGCTATTGTCCAAGGAACCAAACTCTGCTACCAATTGTTGGATAAGGGGGGGTGAATCATTTGTCACAAAAATAAACCTTTAAAGCATTCACAGGAACTAATCCTTAATACTACTTAAATGAATAAATATTAAGTGCAACTACAGAAACTAAAAACCATCACACAAACACAACAATGCCAGATTTACATGGAAAAACCAATAAGGGAAAAAACAGATGAGGATTAACTCACACTATAGATAATATCAAAACCGATTACAAAAGGCTCACTACCTTATATACAAGGCTCACTGCCAAAATAAGGACACACTATCTAGATTAGGAATCACTATCGAACAAGGCTCACTGCCAAAATAAGGACACACTATCTAGATTAGGAATCACTATCGAACAAGGCTAACAACTCGGAGGGCTCACTACCACATAGATACAAAGAAGATAGAAGAGATATGTTATAGAGAGATGACAATCTCAATGTAACAACAAAATCAACCAAAATTTTCTCATCCACTCACATACATGCATGAATGATAGAGTACACCTTCAGCTCACTACATCCAAAAACTTAGCATTTAGGATTCACAATAATCTACAAAAAACGCATTACACACACTCACTGATTCGCATCAAATGTCATCTTGTAAGATACGTTTCACATCTGACTAGTAAAACCCTAAATTGTTTCATATTTCCCTAAATAGATGGTAAGATGTATTATAGATGATAAATAGTGTGATTGTGTAACAATATTATTGCATTTCATTATGACATTATGTTTAATTGTCACTACTGTGAAAGTATTAAACATTCATAAAGTGTGGGATTATGAATGGGAATTTTGAATGATATTGTATGCAATAAAATCTTAAAATATTTAACTAGAAATTTTATTTAATTTACGATTGTTGCTTATGGTTTCATTGGTAATGTGCAGGAGAGGATGTTGGTACAAGAAGGGAAGATCATTGAAAGAAAACAAAAAAAAGGGGTATTTTCTTGTGGGTATAAATGTGATCCCTTTTGGGGCTTAGAAATAAATAAAGTTAATGTGTTGGTAGATTAAATTTGTAGTGGTTGGTATTAAAGGATAATTTATTGTTAGTTTGTGAGTGAATTTGGGTGTAAGTGGGGCTAGGGGTTAGGAATCCTTATCCAAGTGTGAAACTCGGATGGAACCTTAAGTGGGTCTTTAAAGAGTGTTGTTGGTCAATTTCCTTGGTTGGGATGCAAAAAGAAACACCCTAGGGTCTATACCATAGTGGTAGGGGTTAAGTAGGCCTATAATAGTGCCCCAAGGACATGATTTGATCCCCAAAAAGCCCTCATAATGGAGAGTGACGAGTTTTGAGGAGGAGATGAGATAGAACGATGAAAGGGTTGTCCAAGTGCATGTTCCTCTTTAATAAGAAAAAGACTCTCATTGAAGGAGGTAGGTAGATTTCTCACCTCCTCACTCAAATGTTGCAAGTTGGAAACTCCAGTATATTTTGGAGAGGAAGAATGAGTGGGGTGCTACCCACTTCTCCTTTTGGAGAACTTAGAGAAGATGGTAGGAAAAATGAGAAGAGAGGAGTCTTGTTTAAAAAAGAGTGATCAAGATGGCTTCATTGGAGAGGAAGAGGGATAATAGAGCTAAATTCCAGCACCTAAAGCAAAGAGATAAGTTTTACTATTTCCATTTTCCTTGTTTAGTTGCAGCAAGAGAGTGATATATTTGTGTGGATTTTCATTGGACATGGTGGATGAAAAGCCTATATGTATGTAATATGAATTTTATGCTATTTTCATTCCTTCATAAAAGTTTGAGACAACCCCATTCATCATCTTGGCGATTGAAATATTATTGCTTAGGGGTATGGCCAGGGCCCACGAGGCTCCATGACGCCATTATGGAAGGGTGGAGAGCAAGCCTTGTTCCTTTGTGTGTTGCTCATTGTGTTTCTAAATATTGAATGCAACATAGAAAGTATTATATTTTGTTGCAAAGAAGAAAACATTTTTACCTTATGAGTTGTAGCAAAACATCTTCTGCAAGGTACATTATGAAGTCTTTGCAAAATATCTTATGCAGTTAAATGGTTATATGTTGTAGCATTGCAACAATCTGGAAATGCATTTTGTTTAGTTTTAATGATGGTAGTATGCATAAAAGTGTAACAAAAGAGGCTATAACCAGATAATGAAATGGGTATTCTATTTGTAACTAAGGTGCAATATGCTTTGGTTGTGATAACGTGTTGGTTTTTTTACTAAAGAAAAGAAGAATGAAACAATAGAGGGAAACTTTCCAGGATAATGAAACCAACTAAATTTCCTTAGGGGAAGATTCAGGTTTACAATCCTATCCAAATAGTGGTCAACTAAGTAATATTACCATACCTTTATGGATTGTTTATCAAACTCATGTTTCAGCTTGGGTTATATGACGAGTGCCCAGTATTCTGTTTCAGTATTAGACTATGTGACTGTTTTGTGTGGTCATTATAACCTCTCTTTATCATGTATGGTTTGGTTTGATTAGTGTACAATCAAATTCGAGTAAGATTAATGGTAATGCATCAATTTGTATAGCCGGGTATAAAATAAAATAAATAAACTGGCAATGAAACATTAAGCATAAATTTTAAGAGATTTGGCATTCCATCACACAAAGGGAAACCTCATGAGCACTTTCTGCATTACATACTATAGAAGTTGTTACTTATTTGGGTGATATATTGTATGTCCACTGTCCTCCAACAAAATAAACACACAGCATTAGCTTGCGCAAAGTTTCAACTAAGAGAAAAATGGTTTGACATTTCAAAGTCTCACACACTGGGTTACATAGTAATGGAATCCCATAGCAGGCCAACTTCTAACCACAAAAATGCTAAGCAAACTAGTTACACAAGGATGGGTTAGGTAAGTAAAACCTTCCCCTGGTACGTTGCCTTCCAATTTTGGGAGTAGAAGAAATATGATCAGCATTGTTGATGATACAATGGAAGAATTTTTTTTTTTCAGCGTAAAGCTTACCACCTTGGAATTAGAATTGCAAGTACTCAAGCTTGAAAAGACAAAGGCCTTTATTCTTCCCTCCCTCCCCCCCCCTCCCCCACAAATGGCATTTAAAATTCTCACACCACTTTGGGTTGGGCAAACAAGGAACAATCTATAGCAAGTCCGTCGTGGCACTTTGCAATATGAGTGCAGACCTGGAAGGCCACAGCTGTGAAGAGAGCTCCCATTACAGGTTGGAGAGGTGCGCATTAAATAAATAAAGCTTTAATTAAGAAAAAGAAAAAAATGAATTAAATCTATATCTTTTGGGCATAGTGATAAAATGATATCCATAAAACACTGCTCTGCCAGTGATCGCCTAATACAAAGGTCACCACCAACATACATTGACATAGGCTTAGCATTTCTCAAGCAGCTAGTTGGAAGTAGCGTAATAAAGAGAAACCCAGAAGTTTGACCTTGAGCTAGAAGAAAGGTAGTTGTGATCTTTTCAAATAGATATTAGCAACATGATAAAGTTTGTGATCAGGCAATATAATATCCGACGTGGGTCAAGTACCATCATTCACATCTAGTCTGGCATTGGAAGCAATCTCTATCAAATATGGTTTCGGCTCCATTCACGGTATGGGTAAGACCGCATGATCGTAAATTCAAGCACAGCACAAGCATGGAAATCTAATTGAAGAGTAGGTTAAAAGTTATTAGCTGCCCCATCTATTCAGAGATTTAGTAATTATCCATGTAGAGTGTCAGCCCAACCGAACTAGCATTGGCTTTATATCAAATCAAAATATACAGCTAAGAACCAAAGCATTGATACAGACAATATGCATGTACTAAATGTAGTCAAGTGTAGATGTCACCCCTATCAGAGTCCTTGCACTTTCATGGACAACAAATTCCATGAAGTAATTATAGTAAGAATGGCGTTCACACCATGACACCATAAACAGTCCTTAGTCGACACTTTTATGAGCCTGACTGAATTGAGTGGCTACTCCAATCTATCACATCATCAATAAATAGACCACGATTTTGGGTGACTACACAGACCATGCTTGGAAGAGTCATACTGCAGTGATCCTTACATAATGATGACAATATTGTAATAAATTCCATAGTTGTGGATAGAGGGCACCAAGGTAAATAGGTACCTAAAGACAATTGCATTCAATTTAGAGTTATCAAGTCCACTAGTGCACACCTAACTGATTTTGCAACCAAATATATACTAACTCAAACTACGGCCTCTTATTGATTGACAATATCTATTAAATGCATATTAATTATTAAAATAGATTTTTGTATTCTTAATCAATTTGCAGGATAATTAACATTTTTCTCAACTAGATATAGCACACTCTTCCATTCTATTTTATGTCATTTCAGTCACTTAATCATTGTTATTCAGATGCTAATCGAAGTCTCCTCCTCGTTGATTTGCTGCCTTTTACAATGTAATTTTGATCACGCATTATCAGTGATCTTCAGACTTGTTGCTGTATATATTAATCTCTCAAATAATGGTGGTATAGAACAATGTAATTGCTTCTGTAAATAACAATTGTTTATTGTCTCAAATAAACACCCATTAGTGAATGACTCATTTCCAATAGCTTCACTTAAAATATAACTTTCTTTTAATAATATCTTCGATATATTAGTAATTTTGCTCATGTTATTTCTTCCTGTGAATCTCTTGTTAGAAACTATGATGGGAAGTAAATAATAGTAGTGGAGAAATTATGACGGCAAGTAGATAATAGTCGTTGGGCCATAACTATATTTTACTAATGGTGAATAGGTAGGTAATAATAATATTATTATAATCTTATTTGAAGATTAAATGCTGGGGAGTTATATTAAGGCTAATAAAATTATTATTCTCAGTAAATTAGCAAATCAATAATAATGTAATTTTGGGATAAAAATAAATAATCTTATTAATTGACTTGTGATAATAAAAATATTGTTGATAATATAAAAAAATAAAAATAAAATCTTGATATGTGATTTTTAATATTAAAGGAATAATATATATGTTAATATTATTGATTATAATCATAAATAGACATCATTTTATTTTTACATTTTAGTCATGTGGTTAAATCAAGGAGTAATTTTAAATTCAACTTACATTTTAAATTGTAAGTGCAATAGTAGTATTAATATTTTGGATAATAATAGTAGTTAAAAGTAAAATAGAGACTTTCATAAGGGTTTTATTCTACCAAATAGGGTAATTAGTAAATTAAAGATTGAATGTAATATTGATATTAGTAAATTATTATTATTAAAGGGTAATATTGTATTAGGATAGAATGAATGAGAACTTTATTTTAGTAATATTATTTTATAAATAAATAATTTGGTTTGATTAAATAGTAATAAAATTAATATTGTAATTAATGAGTAAATATTATTGTAGTAGAATTCGTTAATGAGATTATGAGGGCTAAATAAAATAAGTTATATTAATATAACAATAGGAGAGTTCACATTAATAATATTATTATTAGGGTTAATGTAAGCTTTGGGAATAATGCTTAAATCGTTAAAAGCCTATTTGTCCCAAAAAGTTATTGATGCTTAAATTCTCAATTAAGTGTGATCAACATAAAGGTTGATCGACACAAAGGTTGTGGAATATGTGTTTTGATTCAATGTTAAATTTGGGCATGTCATTTAGCCAATGTAATAATTACCTTAACTAATGGTTTGTAAAAAAAAAAAAAAGTTTGGTTTTCTAGCAAAAATTATGGGCATGACACATGGTATTAGAGCCCGGTTTGCAATAGCAGGTCTTATGGGAATAGATGGGTCTTAGCTAATGTGTATGTGGTCGTAAAACGAATCTCATTGCAACAATTGAGTTTGAAAATGTCTACAACCTAATAAATTTTGAGGGCCTATCTTGCGTGGAAACATTGGGATCTACTTTCAATTAACCATCTTTATTAAAATCTATAAAGGCATGTGTTGGCCAAACTTTAACTATTTTAAGTATTAATTAATGATAAGTAACTCGAAAGAACTTAAGCTTCCAAAAGTATAACCCTCATGAATATTATGATTATGCAAATGATGTGCATGTAAAAAAAAGAACATGTTAGTCCATCTAATAAGTGTTATCAAACCTATCACCTCTTCTTGAACTTTAAGAGGGTAGATGAGTGTTGATTAAATATAGTTATTAGGGATTTTAATGAGTTAGTGACATAATATAAATTACCTTTATATTTGTGATTAAACGAACCTAATTTATGCCACTTGAAAATACATTAGTGATGTTGAAAGAGAAGCTAAATTATTGTGCATAGTAAAGTATAACCTTGAATAATTAAACAAATTATTGTTTCAATTGTATATTTAAAGTTTAGAAAAGAAATCATTTCGTTCAAGCTTAGAAATGCAAGGGAGTGCTTAGAGACTATTTATTGATCCCTCCTAGTGAACAGAAAGGAGTTTAAAATTAAAATATGTATATATATATATATATATATATATATAAGTTTAATTAGAGAAAGATGAAGATGGGGTTAATGTCTAAATTTGAGGCAACATAATCAAGAAATATTAGCTCAAACTAGGAAGGTTGTGCTAATAATTTTTTAAAATTCCCTCAAGTAACCTTAAAATGAAGGATTGATTTAACCATAAATATGCCTAGCATATTGCAAACCCTAGTTGTTAGAGTAATATTTTCATATGTTTTTTTTATGAATAAACTATAAAGTGTACCATTCTAGAACCCTCGTAACTCTCAACATGTATGCATTTGAAAACACCTCTAGTGTTAATTAGAGAATGGGTAAAGAGAAAAATGAGGATATAACTTTAGAAGTACATAATCCTTGGTCTATAAATGCAACTTAAGGGTGTGTTAGAATCAATCTTGTGCTTGTACTATGAATATTAGTAACTCATAAGCCTCCTAAAACTTATTCAAACCATGATTCAACATAAGAAAGAGTCCTGTTATCGAATGTTGGAGGTTATAAGGTGAATCAACTTATGATTGGTAGATAAGATTGCATGATTAAGGACATAAACTAATGATCAATCCTTGCTTTGGGCTAAAATTCCAAATTAGAAGAGTTGTCAAAACTAAATTTTACCTTGGATTAAATGATGGAAATTTAAAGATAATTAAGAAATTTTGCAAGTAAACTATGACCTAGTAAACTTAATGTGACTATAAGAACTACCAAGCTCTTATGTCCTATTGTTTAAAGATTGAATAGTAAACAAAACAATGTGATTTCTACGATTCTAGTCAAAGGTGAAGGCATAGAAGGATACAATTAAGATAAGACTGTTAAGGACCAATAAATACGGTGTTTAAATTACCCCCTTATAATAACTAAACATAGGAAGATTTGTGAAGAGATCTTTTCAAAATGAGAATTTAGAGTTAAAACATTATCTAGAACTCATGCTATTACTACTCCCTTATAAACGAGTTAGGAACTAAAGGCTTGTTGCCCAAATAAGAAAGGATGTATGTCATATGTAGGAAGTAATAACACATTCAATTATGTGTTGACCTTGAAGTTTGTGTGCATTTCATAAGAATTAAATAATCAATTGCAAGAATTTATAAGTTGAGTAGTGAATTAGGTGCGATTCATGGTATATTAAGAAATTCAAAAATTAAACTATATAGATAAGTGAACTAAATTAGACTTGCAAAACTTTTAACTCATGTTGTGATTTCTATACCATTAACTATATGTAATCTTTGAGGGAAAAACATATACACTCAAATGTAAAGGAGAAAAAGATAGATAAAACTTTCAAAGAATTTTACTCGTGGTGCATCTTTATGGGGATAGATGGAACTGTGATTGAAAAAAATTATGATTATAATGTGTGATTAAATGGTTCAACCTTGGATAGCGAAATGGAAGAGTTGTCAAACAATATTAATGAGCTGTGAGAATTACTATTCCATGATTATTGATGTGATAATATAATGTTTCAAATGAAAATGGAAAACTATCTTCCTTATTAAGTAGGAAGTCTTCTTTAGCATGTTGAAAAAAAAATATAGTGGAATCACCCATACTGATATGTTGGTGAACATAACAAATATAGTTGAATAAAAAAAGAAGAATGGTATGGATAAAAATAGAAAAACAATCTTGATCATAAATGTGACGTCAGTAAGATGAGAAGTATGATATACCATGTATTGTTAATTGTAAGAAAATTGAGTATTACATAGATTGAAATTGTGAATTATATGGCAATTTATATTACAAGTATGCAAAGGATAGATGTTAACAAAAGAATAAACAAAGTAAACATTGTGTAAAGAAAATAAAGTATGTATGTGCTAATAGTATGATGAACTATGTATTGTTAAGCTAAATTTGCACATCTTCTAGTGGTTTCTTGTACTTATGCAAAGTTAGTAGATTTTTCCAAAATTGAGACGAGAAGTGAATACTATCTAAAGAAAATAGAATGCGTTTAAGTGTATTTCCCTTGTTCTATAATATGGAGAATTTCATAAAGTGTATTGTGTTATGACATGTGAAGTGAAAAACTAATAAACGTGTTGTGCCCTAAGTATAAGATACCGGGTATCTAACTTTGAATAAGGGTGAGGGATGTCAAGTACGATCCCTTATGTGTACCCTTTGTGATGGTCCATTGTGTGAGTCAATTAATTGTGAAATAATGTAAACATGATATGTGTAGATGTGTGTCTACTAAATGAAATGTGAAGTAATTATTTGTGTAAGTCTTGTTCATATGTTAAATGTGTACCCCTAGTGTATGACTCCCCTACGGGATTGAGATGCTTGCTACTGTAAATAGGGGTTGAGGGGTGAGAGAACCCCAAGTGGGAACTCCATGGTTTCCCTTGGACATGTTCCTAACCTACTCCCCCACATATAAGAACCACACTTGTTGGTTCATAGTGCAAACCTACTCCTTGATGTTTAAAACCCATGGGTAAAGGATGGAATTACTTGGGCCATATTGATCATAGATTTTGGATACTTTTGCAATGTAGGGCATTGATACTATGTGGAAGAGTCCACCATGATATTGCACGCTATCATATTTATGTGGTCAGGGACCACCAATTATTGCATGCTATTATACTTATGTGGTTAGAGAACCACCATTTCCCTCCTCCCCTTAACTGGCTTTATCAAAGTCATGTGGTGCTTGTAATGTGAAAGTTTTATTGTTATTGGAAATTTCTTAATTGTTGTTTTATTTTATTTTATGCCAGCAGTGTTAAATTTTACATTTCTTTTATTGGGGCTATTTAGCCATTTGAAAGTTGTCATAGTTCATTGCCTCAAGGACATATTTAATTTCCGTTTTTGAATTAAGTTTGGAATGTTGAAATGTAGTTGCAACTGATCTTTATTTAGTTTTCATCTTAAATTTATAATTTTATATTTATTGAAATGTTGGTTTATAATTTTAAATTACTCGATTTGAGGCTTCTTATTGTTTTGCTAACTGCTAGAAAGTGTGGTGTAATGTGACATCTGTAAATTTGCCATATCTTGGGGGTTCCCTGGTAGGTCGTATAGGGGAGTAGATGCATTTGCGAATTATGAATTATTTGAAAGCGGTTGCAAATTGGACCGGTATGGGATGATCATTAATCCATTCTTCCCCTAGTTCTATGATTATTCTTTTTTTACCTTCCTCTTCGAGGCTAAACCCCTTATACAAACAAGGGAAGGTACCTAGGAGATGTATGGAAGGGTCCTTAGAGAAGGGGCCTTGAGACCATCTCTCCTAATGGATATGGTACCCAAGAATCTCCATCCTTGTAAACCCCATTGAGCCTTATGATGTGAGTTATGTGTAATTGTTGTGATGTATGGGTAAATTTGTAAATAAATGTCATGTGAAAGTACTTGACTATTATGTGAAAAAGAAAGTGAGATAAAATTGAGACTACTATTCTAGAGACATGAATTGATATTAGAATGAAAGTATTTTCTAACATCATGAGTAATGTTTATGATGCAAAACATAACCTTGAAGGGTGTCCAAGGATACTAAAGTTTTTGGACATGTGTTGGTGCAATTGCTAATCGAAAATGTTAACTACATGGATGGCTACTAACATTTTTTTACACTATGAATATATCCAATAAATGTTCTATGGTAAGAAATTTTGTTCTGAGTATTTAGATATTGGATTCATGGAAGGGATGTCTTTAATGTGCACTTATAGTTGAATGTTTTGATTGTCTCATCAAGAAAGAAAAGTAATTAACGTTTTTAATAGATTTATCTGTGTTATCGTATGGAGGTTATGTTCTAGACCTTAATGACTTCGAGGAGGAAGTTTAAGCTAAGGGGAGGGGGATGTAAGACTCCACTTCACATGTGACTATTAAAACCCTAAGTTGTTTCATGTTTCCCTAAATAGATGGTAAGATGTATTATAGATGATAAATAGTGTGATTGTGTAACAATATTCTTGCATTTCATTCTGAAATTTAGTTTAATCATCACT
>VDFB02050400.1:0-19607 GCA_007258455.2 Sequoia sempervirens
AGGATCGAGTGCATGATATCAATCAACATATACTGAGTGTCTACATTTTTTTCCCTCTTTGAAGCAATGTACCTACTGCGCTGGTTCAAAGAATAACATTGTCATGATCAAAATTCAAAAAAAAATTGTTTTTTTTGGATGCCCCACTATTGCCCCAACAGAAAGAATAATTATACTGTTATACTACCCCCTCAAGAGATTGAGTGGAAATGTTAATTCTTCGATCGAGATTGTGATAAAATGTGAGGGGAGTGGTTTTACTGATTAGAGGATGAAAGATAATTCTTTAGAAAAATCAAATATTTGATGTAGACAATTTTGATTATGTATATCTATAGTCATCGGCCATGGCTAGCCTCATGTATATTTTGAGATATCACAAAAATTTGGATAGAAATGTTAGTAAAGATAGAAGAATAAGAATAATAATATGGATGGATTAACCCTTGATTCCTAGAAGATGCAGGAGTCCAACAAGTCTATGAAGCATTAAGACTTTATTAGATTAATGATGAGTGATGATGATTTTCTTATCAAGGATTGGGACATCAAAGGGCTTACTTTCCTTATGTTTGATAACACACATAGATATGATGCATCAAGGTATAGACAACCAGGATGGCGTTGTACCTAGTGAGATGGAGTTTGACTCAACAAACAGATAGGAGTATTCTTGTTCACATCTGACATACAAAAACTTTACTAGGATGTACTTTAGAAGTTTCAAACATCTCAGACCAAAAAGCGAAAAGGTATAACCTATCAATGCAATAGCCAACAAGGCATCCAAAAAACCTTCCATACACATCTAACAAAGGAAGTATTTTCCAAGTTATATATTACAAGAATGTCCAACAAGCACAGTAGAAAAAAGATAATGATCAATGCCCCATTCATTTCTCTCTAAATTGTTTTGATTAGACATCATCGAGAGGTCATTGGAATGAGTGCAATAAGGTAAATAAAAAGAAAAGATCAAGTACACAAACAATCCAATGTTCTTCATACCTCTAGCCAAAGGGATGTGTTTTGTTTAGGATAAGTTTCCAAAGTGTTTTGCCAATAGATAATGCCCATTGTAGGAAGGATACATCTTAGGACATGTTAGTGTATGGTGGCAGGTTGATAGGTTGTTTGAAAGGCTATTGATATAAGGTTAATTAGCATGTTTGCAAATGATTAAGAGCTTTATTTTTCATTTAAAAGTTTGTTGTTTCGATTTTGATTTTGCGATTGAAGTTTTATTTTGCTGATTGTTGTGTTTTTTTTTGTTTTTTTTGCCAAAGGATGAAGGTGATGATTGGTTTATTATGGACAAGATTATTGTGGGTGAAAGCAAAATGGGATGGATGGATTATTTCAAATATTTGGATGTTTTGATGTTTTGAAATGTTTCAAGGCTATTTTTGGGAATTTTATGAGATTTTTTACAAATTTTTTGATTTTCAAATTCCAATGTTTTTGGTGTTTTCTTAGATTTATGAATGTATTTGGATTTTGTGTTTTTTTAATGTTTTTGTGTTTTTTGTGTCTCAGGGGCTAATCAAAGATTATCCTTGCCTACATTTAAGCTTAGAGATGACGTAGTTCAGATAGCATGTTTTTGATGTTTTTATGACTTTTTGACCTATTTTTTTGGATTTTGACATGTTTTGAATGTTTTTGGATTTTTTGATTTTTATGCATGTTTTTGGATTTTTTTATTTTATGATTTTTTTTGGGTTTTCGCATGATTTTGATGATTTTGATATGAATATGTGTGACGATATCAGTGCTCTATTTTGGATTTTGTTGAAAACCAAGCTAGGTTGATTGATTGGATTGATGGATTGATGATGATAACATTGTTGAGGATACACAACAATGCAAGGATAGTGTTAATCAACACGAGGATAAGGATGGATATCCCAAGATGATGAGGGATTGATGATGATAACATTGTTGAGGATATACAACAATGCAATGATAGTGTTAAGAAACATAAGCATTGGGAAGGATATCCTGAGATGATGGATTGATTGGATTTGATTGATCAGAATTTTGAAGCTTGATTTGGAACAAAAGTCGGTTTTGGATGATTTGGTACGACATTGAAGTACCAATTGGATGCAACTGATATTGATTGTTTGGATTGATGTTTGATGAAAGATAAAGCTTGATAAGGAACATCTTCTCATCAAAATATGCCACGGGCTAGTGATTTGGATTTTGGATCACAAATGTTTGGCCCATTTGATTTCACATTTTCCAATGTTCAGATCACCACATAAGTTGGAGGATATAGATCAAGATTTATTCTTGAAGAAAGATGTAAATATATGCCCCTAGTGTCTAGCAATGTATGGAATTCCCTAGATGGATGCTTGGATAAGTGTATGGATGGATGGATATGGATTATCTTGCAATACTTAAGATAAGGTGTTCAAATAGAGGAATGCTTCATGGTTCAGATAATGTTGGGATAGGGTAGGATCAATGAAAATGACTCATGTCAAGATGTTTACCATAAGTAAGTGTAAAGTGTACACCAAACTTTGTCAAGACCAAGATAATGTAGATAAATGGAAATGGGTTCGATAAACGGGTCATGGATGAATGGATTTATTATGGATAAGATAGATGGATAGTTGGATTTATTATGGATGGGATGAGATGCCTCCACCTGAAGTGGCACATCTAGATGCTCAATTCTACATGTGACACATGTTTTCCAGGTTTTCATCATGGTACCTACCCAAAGCACCACCATAGTGGTTTTCGCTAGAGGATGATTTTTTTTCTTTAATACTATTTTCAATCCTTTTTTTGATTTTTCTAGATTTTCATATTTTATGATTTTTTTTGTTTTTCTCTATAAAATATTTTTAATCTCATGTTGAATCATCTAGTGGTGCAGATTCATAATGTTCCATCAATATCCTTTTTAAAGAAGTTGTTTTGCCAAGATACGTGAACTTGAATACAACTTTTGAGATTCTTGATCTGCTTTGTTGATACCGGAGTTAACTTTATCTTTATGTGCACATCACAATAGAATGTCTTCTAAATCCTTATGATGAAGGGTTGCTTCCAATACATGGTCAATGTGAGAATTGGATATCATGTGCGGAGGTGTGGACAAAGTGTGTTTAGGAATAAAAGATGGATTGGTTGATAGTTTGGAACCTTTGACTCTCCAAACTTGGGAAGATGAGCAATGATGGGTGGATACGAAAGTGTGCTTGGAATTAGCACCAACTGCTTGATATACTTTGTACGTTTCTTGAGAAGGTTTCTTCAGGATATGATTCAAATCTTTCTTTTGATGTTGGTCCCAATTTTTGGATGGGGTGATGGGTGGATGAAGATTCATGACGTGGTTGGTTGTAGTATTGGGACTAGTTTCATCATAAGGACTCTTCGTGCTCCCTATGTTGATGCTTGCACTAGATAAAGTTTCCCCTAGTATTATAGAGGTATTAATGATATCTTTATATCCCTTAATTGTCGAATAACCAAGACCTTGATACTTAGGATTGCTAATAATTTGCACTAGTTCTAGGATACCCTACTCATGTAGGCCTAATCCTCTGCCTTGAGAATTCATCTATTGAAACATTTCATTTGGAATAGGACATGATTTACCTTGGAAACAAGGTACTAATCCTTCTCTACTTTGTCATGGATCTTCAAAGGTGATAGCTTCCGCATTGATAAGATAGCTTGCCCTTAAAAAGGTAAGTTATCCAAGTTTATAAGTGATAGGATCCTTCATGTGTGGGATAACTTCCTGATTGATATCTTTTGCTTGATCTTGTGAAATACTAGATTTTAATGCTTCTTCAAGAGGTTTCAATGATTCACTATCCCCATAAAAGTATTCCTTATGATTCATTTTTGATATGCCTTCACAAGATGTTCCTGATTCACAACTTCTGTAGAAGCCCTCTTCATGACCCATTTCTAATATGTCTCTAGATTTTTCTATATAAATGTTAAGAGTAGGAGACTCTTGTCCCTTGGTAATGATATCAAGAGTATGAGACTCTTGCTTTGAATGAAGATCATCTACATGTCCATTAGGAGTAAGCATCTAATGGGTAAATGGAAGAATATGTTCTATATGGATATGATCATCATCGATGACATCTTGTATAGATATGAGAGTTCCCATTAGATCATTGTAGTATTGTGGAGATACAAATTCTTGATCTTGATTAATTTTGGAATTTATTTTGACATGCTTTGGATTAAGTTCTTGACATGGGTCAATTTCAAAGGATGGATTGATTATAAAGGATTCTTAGATATCTTCATTAGGAATGGGAAGTGGTTCAATATCCTCTTGATCTTTGAGTGGACTTGGATCAAATGTTAAGTTGAAGATTCCTTCAATATCTGCAACCATGAGGTCGAAGGATGTCAATATGTCTTGTAAAGGACCATTGCTAGACTTTGGTGAAAGATGTTTATCATGCTTTGGAATGAATTCTTGAGATATATCCTCGAACTCATTGGATGAAGTAGCTCAGTATTGTCAAAATGATCATTGGTGGAAGGATCGTTGATTATAGGATCAAATAATGTTAACACTCCTTGAAATAGATCATTGTCGGATATTGTTGGGGGTTTTATTATCATGATAAAAAAAGTGACTCTTGATGTATGTCAAGTTGATCTTTAGATGAGGTAGAAACATCTTCAAGGTGCTCATTGATGGATAGATCTTGATCATTGTTTTCAACAATTCTAGTGGGAAGATTGTTAATGCTATCACTAGTGGTTGAATCTTCATCATTGTCCTCAATAGTTATTATTTTTTGATCAATAAGGTCTTGGATGAGATTTTTGAGTCGAATACAATTTGATGTTGTGTGTCCCTTTATTTTATGAAAATCATAAAGGTGCTTCTCGTTATACCCTGTGGTTTAACTTGAGGCTCTTGATAATTTTCATAAAAGGTGATTTTGATGAGACTTTCTTGTATCAACTGTTGCATGACCGATTTGATTGGTTTCCCAAGTGGTGTGCATTTTCGTTTGTTACCTTGTGATATTTGTACTTTAAATTGACCTTGTGATGATTGATTTTGGAGATGTGGTGATTGATCTTTGAGATGTGGTGATTGATCTTCGAGATGTGGAGGTTGGGTTTGTTGCTGATGTTGTTGATCTTGATATCCAACCTCTTGGCATTGGAGATATTGTTCTTGATGTGGTTGTGGAAACAACTCAATGCTTTGATGGCATGGTTTAACCAATGGAAGAGTGTATTGATTTTGGGGCAGAGATGTATCTTGGAACAATGAGTCAATTATTTTGAAAAGTGAAGCAATTTGATCTCACAAAATTTGATCTTGACACCTTTGATATAGTTGATTTGGTTTTTGTTCAAGCAGATTTGGAATGTATAATTTTGGTGTTTGTATGGGATCATGGACAAACTAAGTTTGGATAGGTTGAAATTGAACATTGTTGTGGTTGGGAATCACATTGCCTTGATCTAGGTAACTTTGATTTTGCATGGTGTTACCTTGACTTGGATCAATACATGGAGTCATTAACATCTTGTTTGGACTTTGAACAACATTTGTATGATTTGCAAACATATCTATCCCAAAGTTTACCAAGTGTGGATTTGAAATGTTTATGTTTGGTAAACTTGTACTTGGTATATTCACATTTGGTATGTATGGATTTGGTGGGATAATGTTGTTTTGTTGAAGACTCATGCATTGATTGCTTGGTTGATAGATTTGCAGGTTTGGACTTTGATTTAAATCTACCATAAGGAAAGGTGTTCCAAAACTTAGATTGGGCGTACTCACATTTTTTGTACCATTGAGGTTTGTAGGAGATAATGATCCCATGTATGGATTGTATAAATGTGAGTTTTGATAATCAATTGGTATTGTAAATCCTTGATAGTTTGGTTGACTTGGATTACTCAATATGTATGGAGAAAGTTTATATTCTGTGTTCTTCTTGTGTTTTCACCTTGTTGACCTCTAAGGGATTTAGGACCAATGATAGATAAAGGATGAAAGGGTGAGTGATATGGTTGTTGAACTTTTAGAAACTTTGGATCAATGTTAGACTTTAGGATTTGATTTTGATTGTTTTGATTAGATAATGAACTTGTAAACCCTAAGATGTTAGATGTTATCTTAGGATGAACTCATTCAAAAGGGTGATAAGTTAACTAAGTGTGTGAGGAAGGATTCATCCACACATACCTAACTAAATGAATGTTTTTAATTTGGTTTAAGGGTGTACCCGAGTCTAGATAATGATATTTCCAAAGCTCTAAAGTTGTTTGTGGGATGGAGATGATAAATGTTTGGGATGGATGAAGTGTTTGATTGTGAGCCTAGATGAACCTAAGAGGGACTTTGTTTACAAGACCAAAATAGTGAAGAACATGCTTTACCTTATGAGTAGTTCAAATGAAAAGACCAATGTTTTGCTTGGAAGACCATAATACAAAATATAAAAAAAATATGTGTGGGGTTCAATTGATTTAATCTTGGTTAATGAATTGATTTTACCATAAACACTTTCTTACTGAGCTCTTCAAACTGAATGTCTATGTCTCAATTTCTTCTCATCCCACAAGGTCCATTTTGTGGAAATAAAGAGAATTAAGGCAATAATTCCCTAATGTTGACTTTAGAGAGAGAAAATTGAGATATAAATCCAAATACTTAGAAGCCTCTAAGAATGAAATCCCTAGGGAAAAGTAGTAACACTTGGATTTTTCAAAGGCATTTGCTCCTCCTAAAGGGTTTGAAATTCTGATGATTTTGTTGAATGTTTGTTTTCTAATGTTTTAGATCCAAGCAAAGTTTTTTGAATCCAAAATGATGCACAACCATAGGATAGAAAGAGACAATATTTGTTGAATTCTCACTTGGATAAATCCAACTGCGCTTATTTAGAGTGGATGACTAGAAGCTTGACCACACTGGCTCCCCTCCACGACACTCACTTTTGTGGGTCAACCAAGCTTCAGTTCTCATGAATCTTCCATGACTAAATTTTCATCTCTACAAATAATAGCAAGTATGTGGGACGGATTCAGAATGACCATTCTTGCACCAAAAAATAGTAAGGATTTTGGCCTCTATACAAATTGGTTCTTAGTTAGAGTAATCAGGGACATGACACCTTGCGAGTGTCCACCAAGCCACTAAAGGCTTTAATCAATCCTACTAGGGTCTCTTATACTTCTTACAGTAGTACCCCATTCTAAAAGACAATGTACAACTAAGACCTACATACCATGAGGACTTGATAGTTTAGTCTTATCCATTTGTATAGTGAAAAACTGGTTGGAGTCACCTTCGAATTGGTCTTAGGCAGGCCCCTCTAAAGGTGAACAATAGCAAGTAAGTACATCTATAGTTTGATCAATATTTGTTTGTGTGAACAAAGAGAGAACACACATAATATAATTATCTCACACTAGCAAGATTTGTTCAATTTTAAAAGCCCAAATTGAAGTGTGAAGGCAATCATTTAGACAACCTAATATCACTAAAAAAAAATTGATTCTCAAGATCACCGTGAAGCGCGAGAGAATTGCATACACCTTTTAAATGATATTAGTTTGTAGAAAAGAATACAAAAAAAGAAAGGCAATTGTTCATTTTAGTCCTCAAAGCAATGATGGATTCTTTTTATAGCACCAAAACCAAGTGTTTGAAGTTGCTTGTTCAATTTTTCAAAACCCAAAATCAAATCTAGTGAGTTTCTAATTGTTCTTTTTAACCATTTGATTGTTCTTTTTAAAACTCATTTTAAAACCTAAATAAAATTTATTTGAGTCCTAAAATTGAAGATAAAAAAATCCTTAAGAATGGGATTATAAATGCTCTCAAAGTGTTTAAAAAAACTTGTTACAATCATGAGACAGTGTCATAGGAGGCCTTCTCCTTGTTTCCTCCTTTTCTTAGACAATGGATATCAAATTCTTTTTTCACTTCAATGCTCCATGCTTCTCTTAAAACTTGGAAGCCATGCTCAAAATGTTAGATGAGATCAAGAAACAAGAAGATATGAGGGTTAGATGAATGGTTAAGCATAAAAACCCTAAAATTTAGACCATGTTACAATGTGATTTAACTTTAGGTAAAATTTTAAAAAATTTAACTCTATCAAAGTTAAGAAACACCTATACCATTGGATAGCTTATGAAATTATACCCCATTTAAAAAAAAAAGCTTCAAAAAACACCAAAATATGACCAAGATACGACAATTTTAAGATTGAGTGCAAAAGCAAGAAAAAAAAGGCGTTGCCATTTGAAACACAGAGGCAACATTGCTATTTGAGTGCAAATAGTGACACTAGAACGATTGCGTCACTATTTGAAGATTTGAGCATCGCTCTACTAAACTCAACGTCATTTTGTGGAAAAACAGAGACTGCATATACACCACTATTTCCTCCAGCATCACTATTTGACCTGGAAAGACAAAAAATGAAAAAATCGACGGAAATGGCCAAAAAAAAGTGTTAATTTTAAGATTTATGCCCTCCTTCTAGCACCAAAATGTGAATGCTTGAATCAATCTAGACCTGCTCAAACATGGACAAATAAACCAATGTTAGTCAATAAACAAATCTAGACTAGCATTTCCCATGAGATTCATTCAAATGCAAAGAACAAGAAATAAAGCAAATAATATCAAATAAAAGCTACTAAATCTTGCTCAAAACATTCAAACCCTCAATCCCATGGAGGAATTGGTGCTACTTTGATGTGGAAAGTAGCTCTTTCCCAATTCCTTGCAAGTTTTGATGATGAACTTTGATGAAGATTGATGCTCCTTGATGAAATTTGCAATAATCTAGCTCTGGTGATGAAAAACTATGAAAACTTGGATGAAGTGTTGATGAATTTGCTCAAAACCTATAGATAATGCGTTGCATAAAGTTGTGGATCAAATGCCTAAGATTGTGGATGACTATGGATTCAAATGAGCATAATGATCTTATATGGTTCGTGGATACCAAATCAAATAGAGGAGGCCTCTATTTATAATGGAGAAATTTAAATAAAGTTGATTTATTTAATTAAAAGAGGGATATGGAGAAATTTAATGAATTTAATTAAATAAAGATTATTTAATTGCATGGTTAGTATGGACGTGATTAAGGAAGAATTGGTATAAGTTGATAAGAATCTTGAAGTCACAATGTTGTTATGAATTCAAAGATTGCTTAATCTATACAACAATAAGAACAAATGCAAAACTATATATATATATATTTTGACAAAAAATTACTATTAATCAATTTATATCCTCTCATTATATAATCTATTAAAATAAATTTTTATATAAAAGAATGAAATAACATTTATCTTCAAATTCATGACTTGCATAATTTAAATACATAAAGACATTTCTGTTATCATTTCGATAATTTCTTTTCAAACTCCTTACCATATCCATTGAACCCTATGATAAAACTGCTAATGCTATTTAATTGTAAGATCACGAGGATTGATGGACCTTATTAATAATCTAGCTCTTTATTGCTTGAATTGACTATGGATATTTGACCATGAAGAGACATATTCTGCGGATTGTTTCTGACTTTCAACTCGATACCGCTGCACATTTCTGCCATATCACATATACTGCAAGTTGATAGACAATGAATGAACCCAACGAATTCATTGCGTTTTGCTTATCACATAAAACAAATGATAATGGACCGCTAAAAACGCGTATTGAACACACAATCCCCGTAATCGTCGGCATTCAACTTCATTGCCCGCACAATGACGTTCAAATGAAGAACCCCTCATTGAACAGTCTTGACGACTTCTATATATTACTACCAATTTTATGTGTTCCAAAGCCCAGGCCTAACTGAGTATATCCCAGCTAGCACGTCTTAATTGTTGTCAACGCTGATCTATACATTTAGCGTTGAAAAACATCCAGCGGCTTCTATATTTATCGTTTCTCTCCTCGTATACTTTCAGAAATCTTTGTTCTCTCTCTTTTCTGTCTGTTAGCTTTTGAGGTTCCCATGGACAAGATTGTTCAAGCCAGCAAATACTCCTCTTGTGGGGTGTCAAATGAGAGGCACCAGGAGGTACTCATTCTAACTATGTTTACTGTGAGATTGATTTTGTTAAGATTGTTTGTAATGGTTTCGGTGTGGTTTATTTTCAACAAATTTTGTATTAAAGTTTCAAAATTGTACAGATTGTGGATGAATTAAAACGTCTTGGCGATGAAAATCAGAAGCTCACATCGATGATTCATCGAATGTACAATGACTATAATAGATTGCTCATGAAGCAAAAGGTACAAACTTTATCGAAATTAACTTGACCCAGTAGATTTTTCTTCACTTAAATTTCTAATCATTATTTTTTTATTTGTTTTCTAGGAAGATTATTTCAATTCATCGCTGAAATCAGAAACAAAGAATCTGAAATTAGGGTTAGATATAGCAGAGACATCAAATGATGGAGAACTCAAGCAGGAGGCTATGGATTGTAGCACTGCACTTTCTGAGAGCTCCCAAGAGAATCATTCTAAATCATCCGCGGACAATCAATGGCTTTTCTGCAAGAAGAGAAAACTGAAACCTGAGTTGGAGCAGAGCACACATGGTGAAGGGAATTCGTGCATAGATGAGGATTTAGCGACTGAGAAACCTCATGCACTGAGCAAGAGACCCGGCCATCCACCAGTGCAACAGCCAAAGAAAATCTTATATGTACAGTCAAGATCAGACACACCCACGGTAAGAATCCCTTGTGTTTTAGGTCCTTAGTATTTGCACTGAGGAGAAAACGAAGAATCAAAATGTACTGCTTATCATGCCATTGCCTTTTAATCTAGTTTTATTCCAGAGAGCAATAAATTAAAGTGTGAATATTTCAGGTTAACGATGGCTGCCAATGGCGCAAATATGGGCAAAAAATGACAAGGAACAACTCGTGGCCAAGAGCTTATTACAGATGTGCTGTTTCCTCTTGTCCAGTTAGGAAAAAAGTACAGAGGTGCAGTGAAAATCCAAGCATTTTGAGCACTACCTATGAAGGAGAGCATAATCATTTGCTCAGTGCAGTTGCCATGGCCGCCATGAACTCTGCGTCAGGCCATCTCTACCTTCCGCAGAATAGTGCAGGTTTAACTGGCGGTAAAGATCTGCCCTTTCCGGCTTCCATTGCTACCATCTCATCTACTGGTTCTTCTCCTTCCATCACTCTGGACTTCACCAATGATCGTATCCCTATCTCTACCCCTAATCCCAGGCCTAACCCTAATCCTCCATTGGACACACCAGACCCACAACTACAGGCAGGACGTTTCCTACAGTCTTCCAGTCCTCCATATAGCAGCAACATGAAACAGAGTCAATTAGGGTTGGATCCAGTGGCCTTCGTTAAGGCAGATCCCAATTTTAATGCAGCGTTGGCTGTGGCTATAGCTTCTTCTATTATCAAATTGGGTGCACCAAGTTAAGGTAAGAATAGGGCACAGAAACCTTTTCTTCTGTTTGATATTCAATATCATTTAAGGCATAAAAACTTATGCCTCTGTGTATACAGTCATGTACTACAATTTGTGCTATAATGTTTTACTTATTCATAGGCGAGAGACATCGTTTAATGAAGAAAAACCCAGTAAGAGAGATTGTAGTCTTCTAAAATACAATCCATTTTTCATGGAGGAGACTTTGACTTTGTTGCAGGATTTTTTTGGTTCAGAAACTTTGATCGTTTATATGATTTTGTGACTTAGAATTGTAAAATAAACGTCATAGTGACTACTATTGAATTTGAAAGTTTAAGGAAAATGGAGCACTGAATGCTGCAAATGAGGGGTTAGGCATGAAATACAAGTGAGTGATTGACCAGGAGGAAGGGTTGCTGTGAAAGAAAATATATAAACATGTATAAAAAGTCTCTAAATCATTATGAACAATTTTTACTTTGTGATTTTAATAACACTGTTTCATTAGATCTGCCACCGTCATTCCACAACAATGGTGAATGAAAATCAAAATACCCAGTCAAGGATAACGACCATGATTTTGAATATTTAATTCTTTAAGATTCTTTTAAAAAGCCCATGGAGTTTTGTTTCAGAAGACGTGTTTACTTCCTGATTACAGCTCAGAGTATGATCTGAACTGTAGATTACAAAAATATTTTTTCCGCGAGATCCTAATATACACTATTATATTTACAAAACAAATATTTAATCCTTTTTCAAACAATCTATGGAATACAAAACTACTCTATCCTGTTGAAATCTCCATATCCCTGTATTGTTTCTGCCATGGCCTCTTATAAAAGAATAAAATTGAATTAAGCAAAAATATTATGAAGCAGTTACAAGATCAGGAACACAGAACAGCCTGATCACGGCCTAATTACCTGGCTGTATAGAAATTACAGACTGTCAAACAAACAGAATGGAGACGATGGCCTTTTCCTAAGTACAGATCTGGGTGGAGGAGGCTTCCTCTTTACAAGATGAGTTAATTATAGATGGAATTTACAATGATAACTCGTTAGGATGATAGAATTTGTTGGAATATAATGCCAACTGCTGCATTTATTTCTCCTCCGTATATTTTTGCCAGCAATCATTTCTCTTTTCATGCCTATAGGATTGCTTTTGATTTGAATTTAATGCAAATCTAAAGCTTCAGATTTTTCTCCTTGCTGGCTGTTAAATCAGCATTTATTTGTAATCAATGTTTTTGGTTTTCCCTCCTTGGCTGGGCTCTTACGTAGCTTATGGGAGAAGCTTTGTTTTGTTTTTCTTGTGGGTGAAGAAATAGAAATAGAGGATGAATAGAATGTAAGAAGACTATGAATAAAAAACAGGGGTTTGTTTTTATTTCTGATAAATATATCAAGAGCTTCTGATAAATATATCAAGAGCTCAAGCTCCGTTAAATCTGTATGATTTTTTGTGTGAATGAATGAGCAGAAGTTTTATTTATTTTGGGTGTTCTATTTCTATATGAAATAGCAGATTGCATTTGTTTTCCCCTATTTATCTCTTCCCTTTGCCTCTAAACCAGGACGTGGTATCAGAGCAAAAGGTTGCTCAAAGAAAGTTTTAAGAAGAGCTGAAGGTTTTTAGAACAGGTCTTCAAGGAGCCAAGGTATTCTCACAATCAACAATGGCAGCAAGCACAAGGTTGACAAACCCACAAATCCCATAGTTTTAATGGGAAGAACTATGATTATTGGGCAATCACTATGAGGGCATTGTTTTACTCACAAGATTTATGGGAGCTAGTAGAGAATGGTTTTCTAGAACCAGTTGATGTAGCATCATATAATGCATTAACTCAAGCAAAGAAGGATTTATTGAAAGATACTAGGAAGAAGGATTCAAAAGCCCTTTTCTTTATCCTCTAAGGAGTGCATGAGAGCAATTTCTCAAGGATTGCAGAAGCAACAAAGTCCAGACAAGCATGGGATATACTTCAAATAGCCTATCAAGGCATGGAAAAAGTGAAGACAACTAAATTAGAAATACTGAGAAAGGATTTTGAAACAATGTATATGAAGGATAATGAATCAGTAGATTCATTCTTCACCCAAATCATTGGACTGGTAAATCAAATAAGATCACATGGTGAGACATTTGAAGATAGGCGAGTGGTTGAAAAGATTCTAAGAAGTTTGCCCATAAAATTTGAGTCTATTGTTGTAGCTATAGAGGAAACAAAGAACCTCTCACAGTTTTCAGTTAATGAGCTTCATGCATCTCTTATTTCACATGAGCATAGGCTAGGTAGGCGAACAAAGACATCATTGGAGCATGCATTCAAGTCACAAGTTACAACCAGCCATGGTAGAGGCAGAGGAAGAACAAATTTCAGAGGTAGAGGAAGAAATTCTCATAGAGGTGGAAGAAGCTGCCCATCAAGCTCGAGTGGAAGAGGTAGCAGCCATAACCCAACTCAAAATGCATCTCAAAATTAGCCTTAAGGCCAAAGGTATGATAAATCTCAAGTCCAATGTTACTATTGCAAAAACTGTGGGGGCATTATTTGAGTGAATGTAGAAAGAAGCAATATGATTCTGAACAGCAAAATGCAAATTTCACAAAAGAAAACCAAAACCAAAAGCCAGAACAAAGCACTATGTTTTTGGCTTGCAATTTTCCACAAGCAAATGAAAAAGATGTATGGTTTTTAGACTTGGGTTGCAACAATCATATGACAGGGAATTTAATTTTTTTTTCTAGTTTGGATGAGTGTAAAATTAGATGTAACATTGGGCAATGACAATAAAGCAGAAGTCAAAGGAAAATGGAATATCAACATTCTAACCAAGAAGGGGGAGAAGAAACATATAACTGATGTTTGTTTTGTTCTCGGTTTAAAGCATAATCTAATGAGTATTGGCCAGCTTGTCCAAAAGGGTTATAGAGTATTTTTCAAAAATAAAGAGTGCACAATTTTAGACAAATATACAAGCAATCAGCTTATAGGAAAAGTTCAAATGACTAACAATAGTATGTTTCCCTTAAGGTTAAAACCATATTTGAGTGTAGATTATGCTCAAGCACACCACTCAATGTCTCCACAAGTGGGTAAAGAAGAAAATGCAGCAGTCATACTAAAAAAATTTCAAGCAGAAATAAAAGATGAAATTTGGCTTTGGCATCTAATATTTGGGCATTTAAACTTTGCAACTCTAAATTTACTTCATACGAAAAGCATGGTCAAGGGATTGCCTCTAATAGATAAACTGGAAAAAGTATGTGAAGGTTGCATCTTAAGAAAGTGACATAGAGAATCATTTCCAGTAGGTATACATCAATGAGAGCTAAGGCACCCTTGGAGATCATCCATTCAGATTTGTGTGGGCCAATGCAAACACCCTCAATAGGTGGTAGATTATATTTTTTGACATTCATTGAAGATTACTCAAGGAAAACATGGGTTTATTTTCTAAAGCATAAGAGTGAGGTGTTTGAATATTTTTGTCAATTCAAATCTCTTGTTGAAAAACAAAGTGGTCATTTCATAAAAGCATTAAGAGTGGATAGAGGTGATGAATACATCTCAAATGACCTTCTAAGATTTTGCAAGGAACATGGAATTCACAAGAAATTCACAACTAGATACACACCTCAACAAAATGGGGTAGTTGAAAGGAAAAATAGGATAATCATAGAAATGGCTAGAAGCATGCTAAAAGCCAAAAATTTTCCAAATGAATATTGGGTTGAAGCTATATCATGTGCAGCCTATTTAATGAATAGATGTCTAACAAGAAGTGTCAAGAATATGATTTTGGAAGAAGTGTGGAGTGGAAGAAAACACAATGTTCACATGGGAGTGTTTGGATGTGTCACATACACACATGTATCAAATGAATTGAGAAGAAAATTAGACAACAAAGGAGAAAAATGCATATTTTTTGGATATAGTGATGAATCAAAGGCTTACAAGTTGCATAATCCAATCAGCAAAAAGGTTATAATTAGCAGAGATGTGTAGTTTATAGAAAAGGAAGCATGGGATGGAAGTGTGAAAAAAATAGTCAACATATTACCAAGCATACCACAAGAGGAAAATGAAGTTTTTATACCAGCAAATACTCCTTCAAATGTGACTCCTTCCACCACCAATCAAGCTCAATAAAGTGGTCGATAAGTGACACCATCATCTAGTGTAATGGTAGCCTTACGTATACAAGCAAACACTCCAACAAGTGCACAAAAAACACCTTTTACAATAGGGATTTTTAATGCATGACCAACAAGTCCACATTCCATGTGTTCTACATCAAGTGACATGTCAAATCCTACATTAGCAAGCTTAAGAAGGCAAAAAATTAGAAGTATTAGAGAGATTTATGAGCATAATGAAGGTGAAAATAATGTAGGTCAAACTTCTCTTTTTGCTTTATATTCACTTGTAGATGATCCAATTCATTTTGAAGAAGCAATTAAAGAAGAAAAATGGGTAAATGTAATGGATGAAGAAATTGATACAATTGAAAAGAATCAAACATGGGAGTTAGTGAGCTTTCCAAAAGGAAAAGATGTCATAGGAGTTAAATGGGTTTACAAAACCAAGTTGAGTGCAAATGGTGATGTGCAGAAACATAAGGGAAGACTAGTGGCAAAGGGATATTCATAGCAGCCCAGAATTGATTACAATGAGACATTTTTTCTTGTAGCTCGTCTAAACACTATGAGAATCATACTTTCCATAACAACTCAAAACAAGTGGCTTGTTTATCAAATGGATGTAAAATCAACATTCGTTAATGGTCATCCTGAAGAAGTTTATATGGAACAACCACCTAGGTATGAGATTTTAGGCCAAGAAGACAAAGTTTATAAGCTAAAGAAAGCTCTATATGTTCTCAAGCAAGCCCCAAGAGCTTGGTATAGTAGAATTGATTCTTATCTTCTACAAAATGGCTTCAATAGGTGTAGTAGTGAGCCTACTTTATACACAAAGATGAATGAAAAAGGTGAAATTCTAATTGTATGCTTATATGTTGATGATTTGATATTCACGGGTGACTTATCCATTGATTTGTTCAAAGGAGCTATGAAAAACGAATTTGAAATGACTGATTTAGGTCTCATTAAATAATTTTTAGGCATTGAGGTGAATCAAAATCAAAATGGTATATTCATCTCTCAAGCAAAGTATGCTAATGATATTTTGAAAAGGTTTAATATGTTGAAATACAAATCAACACCAACACCAATTGTCATAGGTTTGAAGCTAAGCACAGATGAAAAAGGATTCAATGTATATCCAACTTTATATAAGAAACTTGTTGGTAGTCTCATGTACCTAACACCCACAAGGCTAGACATAATGTATGGTGTAAGTCTAATTTCAAGGTTCATGGAGTCTCCAAAAGACTCACATTGGAAAGCTAGGAAAAAAATTCTAAGATATGTGAGTGCAACAAGAAATTATGGCATTCAATATTCATGTTTGAATGAGTTCAAGCTAATAGGATACATATATAGTGATTGTGATAGTAGCATAATGACAAAAAAAGCACATCCGGTTATGTTTTTCATTTTGGAATAGGGGTTGTATCATGGGCCTCAAAGAAATGACCCATTGTCACTCTTTCTTCAGCAGAAGTAGAATATGTAGCAGCAACAGGGGAAGCATGCCAAAAAAATTGGATGAGAAGAGTGTTGAAAGAGTTGAAGCATGAACAAGAAGACACAACAAAATACATTGTAACAACAAATCAACCATAGCACTATCCAAAAATCTAGTCTTTCACAAGAGAAGCAAACATATTGACACTAGATATCATTTCATCAGAGAGTTGATTAACAATGGAGAGATCTTTTTGGAATTTTGTAGGTCTTAAGATCAATTTGCTGATATATTTACTAAACCATTGGTAAAAGATGCATTTGAATATTTGTGAAATTGTTTGGGTGTATATGTTGAAGACAAATGGGCCAAATTTTTTAGAATTGTAGTTGGAAATAGATGCACCAAAAATTTTAGAACTGTAGCTGAAGACAAATGTGCCAGAACTTTTGAAACTATAAGTAAAGACAAATCGACCAAAACTTTCAAAACTATAAGTGAAGACAAATGCACTAGAACTTTCAAAACTCTAAGTGAAGATAGATGCACCAGAAATTTCAGAAATGTAGGTGAAGACAAATGCTCCAAATTTTTTGAGAACAATGTGAGCTAGTTGTGATTAAGGGGGGTTGTTGGAATATAATCCCAACCGCTGCATTTATTTCTCCTCCATATATTTTTTCCAGCAATGATTTCTCTTTCCATGCATATAGGGTTGCTTTTGATTTGAATTTAATGCAAATATAAACCTTCGGATTTTTCTCCTTGCTGGCTGTTAAATCAACATTTATTTGTAATCAATGTTTATGGTTTTTCCCTCCTTGGTTGGGCTCTTACATAGCTTATGGGAGAGGCTTTATTTTGTTTTTCTTGTGGGTGAAGAAATAGAATGAGAGAATGAATAGAATGTAAGAAGACTATGAATAGAAAATAGGGGTCTAATTTTATTTCTGATAAACATATCAAGAGCTCAAGCTCTATTAAATATATACAATTTTTTGTGTGAATGAATGAGATGAAGCTTTATTTATTTCGGGTGTTTTATTTCTTTATGAAATAGCAGATTGCATTTTCTTTCCCTTGTTTATCTCTTGCCTCTTCCTCTAAACTAGCAGAATTTTAGGCAAATTCTAGAAGGTAACAATGAATGGATTCCTCTATTATTTTTCTTAGTTGTATAATGAATTTCTTGGTGTACGCTAGTTGGGATAGATTAATGGTGAGGAAATTCCAATAATCCATGAAGTAGGAGACAAACACCCTATTGTGAATTTGAAACTATCAAACTTTTGGTTGTTGTACGATAAATCTTAGAATATGAAAAGAAAAATATTGTATTAAAAAAATAATAATGATATTTTAATTAGAAATATTATTTAATAGTGTTATTTATGGTAGATACATAAAATATTTATAGCTTATTGGATAATTATTGAATATCCTTCTTGGATAACTTATTGGTTAATTATTGGTCTATTCTTGAATGGCTAGAGAATGATGGACCGAGAGTAGCCCCCAATGAGCATTTTTCAAAATTTCACCCTAGTCCATGGTTTAAAGGTAGTTCACAGGTTGTGCATACTCAAAAAGACACTCAAACATCAAGGAAAAAAGGTGGCCAGTGGTTTCCCTAAGGAGGAAGACATGGGTGTGGTCTACATCATGCCTCGAGTGGGTGAATTATAAACACTACTCATGCGTGCTCTATAGATTTCTCGTGGTTTGGTGGGCGTCCTCCGAATTTCCCATATGCTTCCCTACCCCATTAGTTCTCTATTGCTCCTTTTTCTCAGCTCTAGCGGCAAAAATCTATCACCACTTTCCCCAACACTTTGTCATTGGGAATAAAACCCTACTACTAGGGGCAGCACAAAGGAAAAAACAAAATCCCTTAGGGTATGTCTAGCTTCGTGCCTTGGCACCAAGAAAGAGAGGTCTCCAAAGTAGCTTGACTCCCAAATCACCCTCCACAGTCTTTACTACCACCCTCATACTCTCAACTAGAATACAAAGTGTACATTTTCGAAGACCTGTTGCTTCCCTCTATGTATATCCTCAAAATTCATGCTCTTATAGATAAGATCTTTAACTACATCCCATTCATTGATACCCTAGAATCATGTGTTTATGATCAGTGGCTGGTTGTCTCAAAAAAATTCTACATCCATGAGGAAATGGCTTTTTTTTAATTATTTTTAACTTCAGAGTATATCATTATAAATCCTTTAAAGAAAAAGCTTTGTTTTTTAATGGGAAAGGTTTATACCTCCAACCATGGACCCATCACTTCAACCCTAGTTATACATTAGTTTAATATATACCATTCTAGATCCAGATGAGAAATCTACCTCTTGAATATAGGGAGCCCCAAATACTAGAATCCTTAGATAACTCCATTGACATCTTACAAAGAGTTGATATGGATTTTATCAAATATTCCTACAAGCTGATCAGAATTTGTGTCCTTTTAAATGCTAAAAAAATCACTCCCCAAAGTCTTGGCCATTCACTCTAGGAACAAAATCTTGAAATAATTGA